>JANEHK010001976.1:0-10793 GCA_025960845.1 Tachycineta bicolor
GCTATCATACATTAACTGTGTGTTTCTGGGGTTACTTTATCAACGGTACCTACTGCGAAGAAATGACACCAGGGGAAATTTTTTCACAACCCTTCACCCAGCTTTTTGGACCTACTCCACCAGTCTTTGAAGGGTTCAAATCTCTAAATGTTAATGACAGCATACAGTGGTTGGTGTTGTTGGTATGCCTGTTCTGTTTAGCATTTAGAGATAAGGGGATACTGACCTGGATAACCACCCTGATACCTCCCCTAGATTGTAAGGATACTGCCCCACAGCCTGACCCTGCCCCACAGCCTGCCTCAGGAATAAACCACCCCGATTTGGTGAAAGAGATAGGTGAGATGCTGAGGGAGTACCTTGCCCCTGTAGTAGCCTCATTAGCCCCAGCTGCTGGGAAACCCGAGCCCTGCCCCGACAAAGGAGAGTCTGATGGTGCAGCAGCAGAACCCACAGACGTTACAACCGTCCAGGTTCCAGCTGAACCACAGGGGCAGCCACAGCCAGCAGCAGTGGCCCCTGTGGAAACAAAGAAGTATAAGGTAAAATCAGAGCACCCAGGCAACAAGGATAAGAAAGGAGGGCCCTCACAACCCGCAGAGGAATCAGAGGTTGAGATCATCACTGAGTCCTTGACATATGAAAGTCTCCGTAATCTGCAAAAAGATCTTGCACGACGGGGACGTGAGGCTTATACAGCCTGGTTAGTTCGGGTCTGGGACCTTATAGGTAGAGGCGTGCAACTAGATGGTAGTGAGGCAAGGAATTTGGGACCCTTGACCCAGGACTCAGGTGTGAATCAGGTATTCGTAAGGGAGCCAGGGCCCCTTTCCCTTTGGGAGCGGCTTTTAATGAGTGTACGGGAGAGGTTTGTCCACAGAGACAGAATGCAGGAGCACCATCATAGAATGCGCTGGAAGACCCTTGAGGAAGGGATCCAACAGCTGAGAGAAGAGGCAGTATTGGAGGTACTCTTTGGGAGGGGTGGACAGCATGATAATGATCCCGACAAAGTCAGGTGCACAGGGCAAATGCTGTGGAATCTGGCAACTCTAGGACCATCTCAATACGCCACATTCATTGCAGGATTTAATCCTGATAACAACCGAGAGACAGTGGGTTCTGTAGCCAACAGGCTTAGGAATTATGAGAGTATGATCAGTGGCCCAATGCAGGCTCAGGTCTCCGCTGTGGCTAAGGAACTCAGGGAGAAGATGGAGGAGGTGACAGAGGAGATAAGGGAGGTGAGGGAGGAGATGAGGAGAAACAGTTCCTATGTAGCACCGGTGCGAGTTACAGGCCCCAGAGTCAGAGCTCAACGGCCCCCAGCTAGAGAGAGAGGGTACACCCCACGAGCTGACCTGTGGTTCTTTCTGAGTGACCATGGGGAAGACATGGGAAGGTGGCATGGGAAACCCACTTCTGCCCTGGCAGCACGGGTGCGTGAGCTCAAGGAAAGAAACACTAACCGAGGGGGTTCCACTAAGATGAAGGTAGCCTCAACATCGCATGACCAAGCTGCCAGGTATTATAGAAGGGAGGATATGTCAGATCCCTGTGAAGGAACCTCTACCATGTATGCCCAGGAAGGGAATAATGACCGGTGCTAGAGGGGCCCTGCCTCTAGCCAGGGAGAGGTACGGGAAAACCGGGTTTATTGGACAGTGTGGATTCGATGGCCTGGCACATCAGAGCCACAGAAATATGAAGCTTTAGTTGATACTGGTTCGCAGTGTACACTGATACCATCGGAATATGTGGGGACAGAACCTATTTCCATTGCCGGGGTGACGGGGGGATCACAGGAATTGACTCTGTTGGAAGCCGAGGTGAGCCTGACCGGGAAAGAGTGGCAGAAACATCCAATTGTGACTGGCTCAGGGGCCCCGTGTATTCTGGGCATAGACTTCCTCCAGAATGGCTATTACAAAGACTCTAAAGGACTCAGGTGGGCTTTTGGAATAGCAGCTGTGGAGGCAGAGGGCATTAAGAAATTGAATAGCTTGCCTGGACTGTCAAAGAACCCATCTGCAGTAGGACTCTTAAAGGTAGAAGAGCAACGAGTTCCAGTTGCCACCTCAACGGTGCACCGCCGACAGTATCGGACAAATCGAGATGCTGTGATCCCCATCCACAAGATGATCCGTGAGCTGGAGAGCCAAGGGGTGGTCAGCAAAACCCACTCACCCTTCAACAGCCCCATCTGGCCCGTGCGCAAGTCTGATGGAGAATGGAGATTGACTGTGGACTACCGTGCCTTGAACGAAGTGACTCCACCATTGAGCGCTGCTGTGCCGGACATGCTGGAACTCCAGTACGAGCTGGAGTCCAAGGCAGCGAAATGGTATGCCACCATTGACATTGCTAATGCATTTTTCTCCATTCCTCTGGCTGCAGAATGCAGGCCTCAGTTTGCCTTCACGTGGAGGGGCGTGCAGTACACCTGGAACCGACTGCCCCAGGGGTGGAAACACAGCCCCACCATCTGCCATGGACTGATTCAGGCTGCATTGGAAAAGGGTGAGGCTCCGGAGCACCTACAGTACATCGACGACATCATTGTGTGGGGGAACACGGCAATGGAAATGTTTGAGAAAGGAGAGAAGATCATCCAGATTCTCCTGAAAGCTGGTTTTGCCATCAAGCAGAGCAAGGTCAAAGGACCTGCCCGAGAGATCCAGTTCCTGGGAGTAAAGTGGCAAGATGGACGGCGGCAGATTCCCACTGAGGTTATCAATAAGATCACCGCAATGTCTCCACCGACCAGCAAGAAGGAAACACAAGCTTTCCTAGGCGCCATAGGTTTTTGGAGAATGCATATCCCTGAGTACAGCCAGATTGTGAGCCCTCTCTACCTGGTCACCCGCAAGAAGAACGATTTCCACTGGGGCCCTGAACAGCAACAAGCCTTTGCCCAGATCAAGCAGGAGATCGCTCATGCAGTGGCTCTTGGCCCAGTCAGGACAGGACCAGATGTGAAGAATGTGCTCTACTCAGCAGCCGGGAGCAATGGCCTGTCCTGGAGCCTTTGGCAGAAGGTGCCCGGGGAGACTCGCGGCCGACCACTGGGATTCTGGAGCCGAAGCTACAGAGGGTCCGAAGCCAACTACACTCCAACAGAGAAGGAAATCTTGGCCGCCTATGAAGGAGTTCAAGCCGCCTCAGAGGTGATTGGCACAGAAGCACAACTCCTGTTGGCACCTCGACTACCGGTGCTGGGGTGGATGTTTAAAGGAAAGGTCCCCTCCACCCATCATGCCACCGACGCCACATGGAGCAAATGGATTGCCCTCATCACTCAGCGCGCCCGCATTGGAAACCCAAATCGCCCTGGGATTTTGGAAATAATTACAAACTGGCCGGAAGGTGAAAACTTTGGTCTCACAGATGAAGAGGAGCAGGAACAAGTGACACGTGCCGAAGAGGGTCCACCATACAACCAACTGCCAGCAGAAGAAACATGCTACACTCTTTTCACTGACGGTTCCTGCCGCATCGTAGGGATGAACCGGAAGTGGAAAGCAGCTGTATGGAGCCCCACACGACAGGTTGCACAAGCCACTGAAGGAGAAGGTGGGTCAAGCCAACTTGCTGAACTCAAAGCTGTTCAACTGGCCCTGGACATTGCTGAAAGAGAAAAGTGGCCAAAGCTCTACCTCTACACTGATTCGTGGATGGTGGCCAATGCTCTGTGGGGTTGGCTGGACAGGTGGAAAAAGGCCAATTGGCAGCGTAAAGGAAAGCCAATCTGGGCTGCAGATGAGTGGAAAGACATTGCCACTCGGGTAGAGAAGCTACCTGTCAAAGTCCGTCATGTAGATGCCCATGTCCCCAAGAGTCAGGCTAATGAGGAGCACCTCAACAACCAGCAGGTAGATCAAGCTGCAAAGATAGAGGTGTCAAAGATAGACTTAGATTGGCAACACAAGGGAGAGTTGTTCCTAGCTCGATGGGCCCATGATGCCTCAGGTCACCAGGGCAGAGATGCCACCTATAAGTGGGCACGAGACCGAGGGGTGGATCTAACCATGGACAGTATTTCTCAGGTTATCCATGACTGTGAGACGTGTGCTACCATCAAACAGGCCAAGCGGGTGAAGCCCCTATGGTATGGCGGGCGATGGTCCAAGTATAAGTATGGGGAAGCCTGGCAGATTGACTACATCACCCTTCCCCAAACCCGCCAAGGCAAGCGCTATGTGCTGACCATGGTAGAAGCCACCACTGGATGGTTGGAGACCTAGCCTGTGCCCCATGCTACTGCCCGGAACACCATCCTGGGCCTTGAAAAGCAAATCCTGTGGAGACATGGTACCCCTGAGAGGATTGAGTCTGACAATGGGACTCATTTCAGGAACAGCCTTATAAACACCTGGGCTAGAGAACATGGTATTGAGTGGGTGTACCATATTCCTTATCATGCACCAGCAGCCGGGAAAGTTGAACGATGCAATGGCCTGCTTAAAACCACTTTGAAGGCACTGGGTGGGGGGACTTTCAAGAACTGGGAGATTAATTTAGCAAAGGCCACCTGGTTAGTGAACACTCGAGGTTCCACCAACCGAGCAGGCCCTGCCCAGTCTGAGCCCCTGAGAACAAGAGATGGAGATAAGGTTCCAGTGGTACACATGAGAGGAATGCTGGGAAAAACTGTTTGGATTAATTCTGCCTCCAGCAAAGACAGTCCTGCTCGTGGGGTTGTTTTCGCTCAGGGACCTGGCTGCACATGGTGGGTGATGCAAAAGGATGGAGAGACCCGCTGCATACCCCAAGGGGACCTTGTTTTCCGGTGAACACTGTGACTGTATCTGTATTTATTTTCACATGTATATATATGTATATTATTTAAAGGTTTAAATTCACTATAATATGTTGGTGTGGGAAAAAATTCGGGGTGGATAATGTTGAGGGTTAAGTTTTAGAATTTTTCCCCCCCCCCTCATGAGTTACTTTTAAGTACTGATAGTTAAGGGTGCTTAAGGGGACAAAGGAGGTTGATCGCTGAGTTTTGGGAGAGAGGGGAGGCTCCTGGGGGAGGGGGGGGAAGGATTTTCAGTGCGTTCGGTTCTCCCGGAGAGCACGGCCGCACGACGGGGAGCTGCCTGAAGTCCACAGCTAGCGGAGGAGCCTGGTCCTGGGATTTCTATCATTTGTTGGAGCGCCCAGGAATTCGGAGTTTCTTTGTTGCCCTGCTGGATTCTAGGTCAGCCCGAGACCAGCCGCTGCGGCTTTCTCCAGCGCTGCCCACCTTGCCTGCCAGGACACCGCCCTGCTTGCCCGAGGACAGACCAGCTTCCAGCTTCCAGCCGGAGCTCCGGAGCTTCCAGCGTTTGCCCTCGGGGTTCTTAGTTCTGTTTTTTTTTTTTACTGTTTTTATAAGTGCTGTTGTTTGTTTGTCCTGTTATATTTACTAGTAAAGGACTGTTATTCCTTCCCCATAGCTCTGACCAAAAAGTTTTCTTTTTAATCTTCCAAATTATAATAATACGGAGGGAAGGATCTGAATTCCTCATTTCCTAGAGAGGCCTGCCTCTCCATAGCAAACACCTGTCTTTTTTCAAACTAAGACAGAATTTGGCGCCCAAATCGTGGGGCACGAGGGCATTGGAGAGAAAAGGAATAACAGTTCTTAAGTGCCTCCATTGTTGCGTACTGTCCGTCATGTGGTCTAGCTTGAGCTGGTTTGGGTGGCATGTGGGTGTCGCTATATTCATCCCATTTGCAGGCCCTTTTCTAAACATGGGCCCTGTAACTAAGGTTACTGTGGCTGTCATCCAGTTTGCTATATGGGTTAACGAAGTGAGGAAATCGTGGATTTTTAATTTCCTCTGGAAGGCAGGCACATGGATTCAGAGCTATCATACATTAACTGTGTGTTTCTGGGGTTACTTTATCAACGGTACCTACTGCGAAGAAATGACACCAGGGGAAATTTTTTCACAACCCTTCACCCAGCTTTTTGGACCTACTCCACCAGTCTTTGAAGGGTTCAAATCTCTAAATGTTAATGACAGCATACAGTGGTTGGTGTTGTTGGTATGCCTGTTCTGTTTAGCATTTAGAGATAAGGGGATACTGACCTGGATAACCACCCTGATACCTCCCCTAGATTGTAAGGATACTGCCCCACAGCCTGACCCTGCCCCACAGCCTGCCTCAGGAATAAACCACCCCGATTTGGTGAAAGAGATAGGTGAGATGCTGAGGGAGTACCTTGCCCCTGTAGTAGCCTCATTAGCCCCAGCTGCTGGGAAACCCGAGCCCTGCCCCGACAAAGGAGAGTCTGATGGTGCAGCAGCAGAACCCACAGACGTTACAACCGTCCAGGTTCCAGCTGAACCACAGGGGCAGCCACAGCCAGCAGCAGTGGCCCCTGTGGAAACAAAGAAGTATAAGGTAAAATCAGAGCACCCAGGCAACAAGGATAAGAAAGGAGGGCCCTCACAACCCGCAGAGGAATCAGAGGTTGAGATCATCACTGAGTCCTTGACATATGAAAGTCTCCGTAATCTGCAAAAAGATCTTGCACGACGGGGACGTGAGGCTTATACAGCCTGGTTAGTTCGGGTCTGGGACCTTATAGGTAGAGGCGTGCAACTAGATGGTAGTGAGGCAAGGAATTTGGGACCCTTGACCCAGGACTCAGGTGTGAATCAGGTATTCGTAAGGGAGCCAGGGCCCCTTTCCCTTTGGGAGCGGCTTTTAATGAGTGTACGGGAGAGGTTTGTCCACAGAGACAGAATGCAGGAGCACCATCATAGAATGCGCTGGAAGACCCTTGAGGAAGGGATCCAACAGCTGAGAGAAGAGGCAGTATTGGAGGTACTCTTTGGGAGGGGTGGACAGCATGATAATGATCCCGACAAAGTCAGGTGCACAGGGCAAATGCTGTGGAATCTGGCAACTCTAGGACCATCTCAATACGCCACATTCATTGCAGGATTTAATCCTGATAACAACCGAGAGACAGTGGGTTCTGTAGCCAACAGGCTTAGGAATTATGAGAGTATGATCAGTGGCCCAATGCAGGCTCAGGTCTCCGCTGTGGCTAAGGAACTCAGGGAGAAGATGGAGGAGGTGACAGAGGAGATAAGGGAGGTGAGGGAGGAGATGAGGAGAAACAGTTCCTATGTAGCACCGGTGCGAGTTACAGGCCCCAGAGTCAGAGCTCAACGGCCCCCAGCTAGAGAGAGAGGGTACACCCCACGAGCTGACCTGTGGTTCTTTCTGAGTGACCATGGGGAAGACATGGGAAGGTGGCATGGGAAACCCACTTCTGCCCTGGCAGCACGGGTGCGTGAGCTCAAGGAAAGAAACACTAACCGAGGGGGTTCCACTAAGATGAAGGTAGCCTCAACATCGCATGACCAAGCTGCCAGGTATTATAGAAGGGAGGATATGTCAGATCCCTGTGAAGGAACCTCTACCATGTATGCCCAGGAAGGGAATAATGACCGGTGCTAGAGGGGCCCTGCCTCTAGCCAGGGAGAGGTACGGGAAAACCGGGTTTATTGGACAGTGTGGATTCGATGGCCTGGCACATCAGAGCCACAGAAATATGAAGCTTTAGTTGATACTGGTTCGCAGTGTACACTGATACCATCGGAATATGTGGGGACAGAACCTATTTCCATTGCCGGGGTGACGGGGGGATCACAGGAATTGACTCTGTTGGAAGCCGAGGTGAGCCTGACCGGGAAAGAGTGGCAGAAACATCCAATTGTGACTGGCTCAGGGGCCCCGTGTATTCTGGGCATAGACTTCCTCCAGAATGGCTATTACAAAGACTCTAAAGGACTCAGGTGGGCTTTTGGAATAGCAGCTGTGGAGGCAGAGGGCATTAAGAAATTGAATAGCTTGCCTGGACTGTCAAAGAACCCATCTGCAGTAGGACTCTTAAAGGTAGAAGAGCAACGAGTTCCAGTTGCCACCTCAACGGTGCACCGCCGACAGTATCGGACAAATCGAGATGCTGTGATCCCCATCCACAAGATGATCCGTGAGCTGGAGAGCCAAGGGGTGGTCAGCAAAACCCACTCACCCTTCAACAGCCCCATCTGGCCCGTGCGCAAGTCTGATGGAGAATGGAGATTGACTGTGGACTACCGTGCCTTGAACGAAGTGACTCCACCATTGAGCGCTGCTGTGCCGGACATGCTGGAACTCCAGTACGAGCTGGAGTCCAAGGCAGCGAAATGGTATGCCACCATTGACATTGCTAATGCATTTTTCTCCATTCCTCTGGCTGCAGAATGCAGGCCTCAGTTTGCCTTCACGTGGAGGGGCGTGCAGTACACCTGGAACCGACTGCCCCAGGGGTGGAAACACAGCCCCACCATCTGCCATGGACTGATTCAGGCTGCATTGGAAAAGGGTGAGGCTCCGGAGCACCTACAGTACATCGACGACATCATTGTGTGGGGGAACACGGCAATGGAAATGTTTGAGAAAGGAGAGAAGATCATCCAGATTCTCCTGAAAGCTGGTTTTGCCATCAAGCAGAGCAAGGTCAAAGGACCTGCCCGAGAGATCCAGTTCCTGGGAGTAAAGTGGCAAGATGGACGGCGGCAGATTCCCACTGAGGTTATCAATAAGATCACCGCAATGTCTCCACCGACCAGCAAGAAGGAAACACAAGCTTTCCTAGGCGCCATAGGTTTTTGGAGAATGCATATCCCTGAGTACAGCCAGATTGTGAGCCCTCTCTACCTGGTCACCCGCAAGAAGAACGATTTCCACTGGGGCCCTGAACAGCAACAAGCCTTTGCCCAGATCAAGCAGGAGATCGCTCATGCAGTGGCTCTTGGCCCAGTCAGGACAGGACCAGATGTGAAGAATGTGCTCTACTCAGCAGCCGGGAGCAATGGCCTGTCCTGGAGCCTTTGGCAGAAGGTGCCCGGGGAGACTCGCGGCCGACCACTGGGATTCTGGAGCCGAAGCTACAGAGGGTCCGAAGCCAACTACACTCCAACAGAGAAGGAAATCTTGGCCGCCTATGAAGGAGTTCAAGCCGCCTCAGAGGTGATTGGCACAGAAGCACAACTCCTGTTGGCACCTCGACTACCGGTGCTGGGGTGGATGTTTAAAGGAAAGGTCCCCTCCACCCATCATGCCACCGACGCCACATGGAGCAAATGGATTGCCCTCATCACTCAGCGCGCCCGCATTGGAAACCCAAATCGCCCTGGGATTTTGGAAATAATTACAAACTGGCCGGAAGGTGAAAACTTTGGTCTCACAGATGAAGAGGAGCAGGAACAAGTGACACGTGCCGAAGAGGGTCCACCATACAACCAACTGCCAGCAGAAGAAACATGCTACACTCTTTTCACTGACGGTTCCTGCCGCATCGTAGGGATGAACCGGAAGTGGAAAGCAGCTGTATGGAGCCCCACACGACAGGTTGCACAAGCCACTGAAGGAGAAGGTGGGTCAAGCCAACTTGCTGAACTCAAAGCTGTTCAACTGGCCCTGGACATTGCTGAAAGAGAAAAGTGGCCAAAGCTCTACCTCTACACTGATTCGTGGATGGTGGCCAATGCTCTGTGGGGTTGGCTGGACAGGTGGAAAAAGGCCAATTGGCAGCGTAAAGGAAAGCCAATCTGGGCTGCAGATGAGTGGAAAGACATTGCCACTCGGGTAGAGAAGCTACCTGTCAAAGTCCGTCATGTAGATGCCCATGTCCCCAAGAGTCAGGCTAATGAGGAGCACCTCAACAACCAGCAGGTAGATCAAGCTGCAAAGATAGAGGTGTCAAAGATAGACTTAGATTGGCAACACAAGGGAGAGTTGTTCCTAGCTCGATGGGCCCATGATGCCTCAGGTCACCAGGGCAGAGATGCCACCTATAAGTGGGCACGAGACCGAGGGGTGGATCTAACCATGGACAGTATTTCTCAGGTTATCCATGACTGTGAGACGTGTGCTACCATCAAACAGGCCAAGCGGGTGAAGCCCCTATGGTATGGCGGGCGATGGTCCAAGTATAAGTATGGGGAAGCCTGGCAGATTGACTACATCACCCTTCCCCAAACCCGCCAAGGCAAGCGCTATGTGCTGACCATGGTAGAAGCCACCACTGGATGGTTGGAGACCTAGCCTGTGCCCCATGCTACTGCCCGGAACACCATCCTGGGCCTTGAAAAGCAAATCCTGTGGAGACATGGTACCCCTGAGAGGATTGAGTCTGACAATGGGACTCATTTCAGGAACAGCCTTATAAACACCTGGGCTAGAGAACATGGTATTGAGTGGGTGTACCATATTCCTTATCATGCACCAGCAGCCGGGAAAGTTGAACGATGCAATGGCCTGCTTAAAACCACTTTGAAGGCAC
The DNA here is from genome assembly GCA_025960845.1 of Tachycineta bicolor. Lineage (NCBI taxonomy): Eukaryota > Metazoa > Chordata > Aves > Passeriformes > Hirundinidae > Tachycineta > Tachycineta bicolor. The sequence continues at coordinate 10,337 of JANEHK010001976.1, forward strand.
TGGGTGGGGGGACTTTCAAGAACTGGGAGATTAATTTAGCAAAGGCCACCTGGTTAGTGAACACTCGAGGTTCCACCAACCGAGCAGGCCCTGCCCAGTCTGAGCCCCTGAGAACAAGAGATGGAGATAAGGTTCCAGTGGTACACATGAGAGGAATGCTGGGAAAAACTGTTTGGATTAATTCTGCCTCCAGCAAAGACAGTCCTGCTCGTGGGGTTGTTTTCGCTCAGGGACCTGGCTGCACATGGTGGGTGATGCAAAAGGATGGAGAGACCCGCTGCATACCCCAAGGGGACCTTGTTTTCCGGTGAACACTGTGACTGTATCTGTATTTATTTTCACATGTATATATATGTATATTATTTAAAGGTTTAAATTCACTATAATATGTTGGTGTGGGAAAAAATTCGGGGTGGATAATGTTGAGGGTTAAGTTTTAGAATTTTTCCCCCCCCCC
>JANEHK010001977.1:0-10792 GCA_025960845.1 Tachycineta bicolor
ACCATACCCGCCTAAAAGCAGCCAGGAGGCCAAACTAAATGTCACCTCTCAGTCTCTGGCCAAAGGGGGGGAAAAGTTAATATAAATTGAGAATAAAAAAAACCACACCTACAAGACAGCAAAAATCCTTACAGGGAAACATCCATCTGGAACAATTGGGCATTTCTAGGAAAGTGAACAGAAGAAGGAGCTGAAAGACACAGAAGCTTAATACACACCACAAGCCACATCTGAGATAGCTCAGATGCACTAAGTCCTTGCTTGTCAGCTTTAGGTGCAAGGAGCTAGGCTTGTAAGGAAAAGCAAAATGGGCTCCAGTACAAACAACATAGCTGCAGACTCCCTCCTCAAGGAATCCATATAATACACCAAACTCTTAAGTGATAGTCTAAGTCAAAAACACATGGAACAGGTAGAAAGGTCAGCAGCAGGAAGATTCACCTTCCTCAATTCAGGGACACCTCCTCAACACAGACCCACCACTCTTGATAGGAAACAAACCAAATATGCCTCTAAGCCTTTTGAGCAAGGAGGATACAAAGGAAGAAATAGGCAGGGACAGGGAGCAAGAGGAATTTAGAGATGGGGTACTCAACAGGTCTATAAATACGTGGCTCCGAAAGGACCTGGCTATGTCACAGGGCATAGGAGGCAAACAGGCTGGGTACTGCCTGGCCATCAGGAACAGACGCTGGGTGACTTTGGTGTAAACAAAGACTAAAGGTCAGTAACCCAGAAGGGTCTTATAAAAACAGTTGCCAGTGGAAGCTACAGAGCCAAAAAACAAAACCAAAAAGCAAGGACAAAAACCCTACACCAGGTGGGAGACCAAGTGCATGGAGGATTTTTCCAAACAAAAGACTGTGTGGCACAGAAATGCCTCCGGTACAAAGCTTCCAGCACCTACTTGTTAGACTAGATCACATTACCCATGGGCTGGAAACTTTCCCTACTATGAAAGAAGCAGCACAAGTAGTCCTAAGAATAGGATGAACACACATCACCCCCCAGTAGAGAGTAGTAAACAGTATACATTCAGACCTTGGCCCCCATGGCATGGCACAACAATGCCATCATAGCCTAAAACCTTTAGGGATCCCCTGGCAGTCACCTACAGTGTGACACAGCCAAAGTTCAGGGGGACAGCACAGGAGGAATAAAAACACTCAGATGAATGAAAGGAAGGAAGGAAGGAGAAATAGAGGAACAAATGGGCTTCAGGGTCTGCCCCCGAACCCTAGGGACAATCAAAGTCTGACACAGGTCTGACATTGGGGCTTCACAATGGGAAAGCATGAGAGGACTCCCCTTCCTGCAAACCCCATAAGGCACTGGCAGTGGAGGGCAGGCAAGCACAGTCAGGGGCACAACAACATCCAGACACAATGGACAAAACAGGCACACATGCTAAGAAGCTCACTAACTCCAACATCTCCCTCAGATAGGCAGACACACCTCAGCAAAACGGGACACTGGGTTGCCATTCAGTCTTAACAGGTAACCCCCACGACCATCTACATGAAAAACACCATTCAAGGTCCTGTCATCGACTTAGCACACTGGGGACTCCAAAAAAGCACAGCACACTAAAGACCGCACTCAGAGGGCCACGACCACCCCCAAATCACCTGACAGGCTCAGACAGACCAACACCCACACACACTTCCTCCAACAAAATGACCAGCCAGGATAGACAGACTCTTCAAATAACTTTCAAAAAGCAACACAGGTCATGGACACAGAGAAGAAACACAAAGGGGAGCACCCATTTGATAGTATTATGTAAAACACAGGTTCATAGGCAGTGAGAACCACATTCAGCACTTCAACAAGACTAGAAACCACAGTGGGTACCAAGAAAGGACAAGCACATTTGTGGATTGGGGGCTTGACTCAATAAAGGTGGAAGGAATACAATGGACCTGACAAAGGCCAGAACCCGAGGCAGGAAAGCACTAGCAGCACTTCTTTGCACTGCCTGGGGTAAGAGACAGCGGGGATGTAATATCTTTCAGGGGGGGCCACCCCTTGACATGACCTTTTAAACAACACACAAGTCATGTCACGGTACAGACGGGACAAGTCAGCAAAGCTTTTAAAAAACAAAGGACAAATGCACGAATGCCCAACATAGGGCTCTTGTAGGCACAGAAAACACAGTTCAAGTCCATGCAGATGTTTAACAGCCATTGCAAGGACTTTTAGTACACCATCAGGAGGTAAACCAAAGAGGCCTGGTAGGGCCTTTACCAAAGCCTTACACAGACACACACAGACACACTGGCCAAGGCTTAGCCCCAGGATCACCAAAACTCAGGCCCTGACCTGCGCTCCCTTCTTACATAGAACAGGAGCATTTAGAATGACAAGCTTCAAATGCACAGAAGGTTATACCCCTTGAAAGTACCCTGAAAAAGGGGGCCAAGGCAGGGAGAAACACAGGACCACCAAAAGCCACATCTCTACACCTAGGCTGCTAAAGAGGCAACACCTAGACCACGACCTCAGGCAGATAAAGCTGCCCATAAACGGGTCTACAAAGGTGCTATCGACAGCATCTTTGATCACCAATGCAAGGTCACTCAAGAAAGGCAGGGACAAGGGCGGAGGGCACCCTCCACCACCTTAGCTCACAGGTCACAAGGAGAGGGACACCTCACAGCCTGTCCGGGACACCACAAGTACACAGGGAAATGTTGGTTTAGGACTGAGTCAAAGGAAGCAGATAGGCAGATGCAGGTATTGAAGAAACAGGGGGAACCAGAAGGTGGGATGAACCTGCAGGGGGAAACGTGGCCCTTCAGCAGAACTGCAGCTCTCCCCTCAACTAGGTAGCGGGGCTGACCTGACCAATAAGACCAGCAAGAACACATTAAAGATAAAAAAGTGACATACCAAACGAGGCATTTAAAAGAGGCCCTAAAAAACCCAAGGGAGGGGCTGAAAAGCGCCAAAACATGCAGGGAGGCCAAAAGGCTCTAACAGGGTTCCCTTCCTTCAAGGGAGGGCATCACAGCCAGGCAAAGTCTGTTTGACACCATAACAACTACACAGAATGAGAAAGACAGGGCTGGGACACAGGAAAACGCCAGGCTTTGGATGGAAAAGGAGGATAGCCAGAGCAGGCAAGAAGCTCTGCCCTTATCCTTAAATAAACAACCCCATACAGGGGCTCCCTGGGGGTCCCCACAACACCCACGAGCCTCCCTCCAAATGCCTGCTGCCTCATTTCACCATGGCAAAGCAAAGGATGGACAGGGCTTACACAGCTGCTAAAACCTACAGCACGGGGACACGAACACTTGCCAGGGAATACAGGGCCTTGGCTTATATGTGCCTCCCATATAGGCCGGGAGCATTGTAACAAAAGGCCACCCGTGACAAAGTTAAAACACCACCTGGTCCTAGCAGGTCAGGCAACACGGTGGCCACAGGTACGGCCAGCCCTTTCAGCACCAAACACGGGAGGGGATCAAAGTACACCTGCAGCAAAAGAGGCCATGCCAGGGCATCGCAGCAGACAGACACACGGGTAGGTGTGCCCGTGGCACAAGAAAATGGCTAAAAGCACTTAAGCAGGCAGTGCCTTTTCCCTAGAGTCATGCTAAGTCCGTCTAACATCCCCAGAGCTTTGGCCAGGGGCACAGGACCAAGGGAGAAATAAAAGACACACCGTTCCATATGGGGTGTACAAGCAAATAAGCAATGCCAATGGCTCTTGCCAGGGCCTTAAGCAAAGAGACAGGACAAACCTCAGAGGAAAGATGCAATCATCGCCCTCTGCTATTCCCTACTCATACAATCAGCAGGCAACAGGGGGGGACACAAAGAAGCAACATCTCTTTCGCTTACTCAAGGGCACAGACAGCTTCTCCTCTTGACATGACTTGAAACACTTCATAAGAGGAAGAGCACCTACTCCAACACCAATAGCATCCCTCAAAGACACACAGCAATACAAACCAGCTGGTCCCCAAAGGCACATGTTCCCCAGGACAAGTAGTTACGGCAACAGGGCATTTCAACAAGCTCAAATAAGAATGAAGCAACCCACTGTAAGCCTCTGCCCTAATGGGCTCACCTGCAGCCAGGGTGCAGCTTCCTGTTCACCCCATCCCTCTCTCTCCCAAAGAAAGGCATAAGTGGAAAACTTTCATAGGACAAACAATAATGACAAAGTGGCCTAAAGTCTTCCCAGACTAGCTCACAGAAATAGAGGTTTAAGGCAGTACCAAAAAAGTAATCAGGCATAAATAGTAAACGTCACACCAATCCTGCAGTCAAAACTCGCAAAACCAAGAGCATCGAGGCCTCTTGGGCCCACCCCTCCATGGCAATCGGGGCAGCTCAGCACCAATAGGTATCCAGGGCTGTTAGCAAGGGCAAAGCCAAAAAATGTCAAGGTCTTTGCAGCAGGGGGACTAGAGAGGTGCTAGAAAAAAGCAGCCACCTCTCCTTATCCTGCCACCCGAGAGCAGATAGAATCCAGGCCCGGCTCACAGCAGCATCCCCCTTGCAAGGGGAGCCAGACGGCAGAGGGCCCAACTCAACGCACCTAGGTGTGTCTCTGCCCATAGGAAAAAACAAAGGAAGGGAAAAGTGTTAGAGGGAGACATTACATTTCAACAAGTGGCGCATGATGGGAAAATGAACACAGTAAGTGGCTGAAGGAGCTGAAAGACATGGGGAAGCTTTCTGCACACTCAACACAAGCCACATCTGAGATACCTCAGATGCACTAACTCCTTCCTGGTCAGCTTTAGGTGCAAGCAGCTAGCCTTAGTAAGGAAAAGCAAAATGGGCTCCACACCACACAACAGAGCTGCAGGCCTCCTGCTCAAGGAATCCGTGCAAGACACCAAAGTCTTAAATGCTAGCCTAAGTCAAAAGCACATGAAACGGGTAGAAAGGTAAGCATTGGGAACATTCATCTTCCTGAATTAAGCAACACCTCCTCAACATAAACCCAGCAGTCACTTTACAAGACCAAGGACACGTGCTCCACGGCCGCCTTGGCAAGGCACGTACAAAGGGAGGAATAGGCAGGGACAGGGAAGAAAGAAGAATTTAGAGATGGGGTATTGGACAGGTCTGTCAATGCAAGGCTCCAAGAGAACCTGGCCATGTCACAGGGCATAGGAGGCAAACAGGCTGTATACGGCCTGGTCATCAGAAACATACTGGGTGGCTTTGCTGTCAAGAAAAAGTAAAGTACAGTAACCCAGAAGAGTCTTGTAAAAACACTCTAGGGATGGAGGCTTCAGAGCCCAAAAAACCAACAAGCAAGGACAAAAATCCTACACCAAGTGGGACACCAAGTGCATGGAGGCCTTTTCTAAACAAAACGGTGCATGGCACACAAATGCCTCCAGTACAAAGGTACCGGCACCTACTTGTTGGACTAGATCATGTCAGCCGTGCCCTACAAACGTTCCCTACTGTAAAACAGACGGCACAAGTAGTCATCGAAATAAAAGGAGCACACATCACCCCCTGTACAGAGGAGTAAGTCATGCGGATTAAAATCGTGGCCCCCGTGGCACCACACCGCTACAGCACCCTAGCATAAAAGCTTTAGGAATGCCCTGGCAGTGACATAGACTGCAACACAGCCAAAGTTCAGGGGGACAGCAGAGGAGGAATAAAAAGACTGAAATGGATGACTGAAAGGAAGGACAAAAAGAGCAAGGAATGGCCCTCGAAATCAGGGAGAAGAAACACAAAGGAAGCACCCATTTCCTACTGTGATATAAAAGAGATTCATAAGAAGTGAGAACCACATTCAGCCGTTAGAAGACAGAGAGAAAGCACAGTGGGTAAAAAGAAAGGTCGAGCATACTTGTGGATTGGGGGCTTCACTGGATAAAGGTGGAAGGAATACAAGAAACTTGACAAGGGCCGGAACCCGTGGCAGGAAAGCAGTGGCACCAGTTCTCTGGCTGCCTGGGGTAAGAGACACCACGGACAGAATATGTTTTAGTCATGGCCACACCTTGACGTGACCTTTTAAAACAACACACGAGTCGTGTCATGGTACAGTCAGGACAAGTCAGCAAAGCTTTACAAAGAAGAAGGGCAAATGTGGAAATGCCCCACATACAGCTCTTCTAGACACAGAAAACACATTTCAAGTCCAAGCAGACATTTAACAGAGCTATTACCTAGGACTTTTAGTAAAGCATCAGGAGGGGAACCAAACAGGCCTGCTAGGGCTTTGACCAAAGCCTTAGACACACTGGCCGGGCCTTGGCCCCAGAATAGCCAAAGCTTGGACCCTGATCTGCACTGCATTCTTACAAAACAAACATAGAACAGGAAGATTTAGAATGACACATCTCAAATGCACAGAGGGTCCAACCCCTTCAAAGTACCCTGAAGAAGGGGAGCAAGACAGGGAAAAACACGGGAACACCAAAAGCCACATCTCTACACCTAGGCTGCTAAAGAGGCAACACCTACACCAGGACACCAGGCAGATAAAGCTGCCCATGAATGGGTCTGCAAAGGTGCTGTCAACAGCATCTTTCATCACCAATGGAAGGTCCCTCACTAAAGGCAGGAAAAAAAGGAGAGGGCACCCTCCACCTCCTTACCTCAGAGGTCACAAGGAGAGTTACACCTCACGGCCTGTCCAGGACACCACAATGACACAGGGAAATTTTGGGTTAGGACTTGACTCAAAGGAAGCAGATAGGGTGATGCAGGTATTTAAGAAACAGGGGGAACAAGGACGTAGGATGAACCTGCGGGGGGAAACGAGGCCCTTCAGCAAAACTGCAGCTCTCACCTCACCTAGGTAGAGGGAGTGACCTGAGCAAAAAGGCCAGATTTATAAATAGGAAGGCACCTACCAAACAGGGCACTCGGAAGAGGCCCTAAGAAACCCAAGGGAGAGGCTGAAAAGCTCCATAACATGCAGGGGGGCCAAAAGGCTCCAACAGGGTTACCCCTTCCTTCAAGGAAGGGCATCACAGGCAGCCAAACTCTGGTTTACACCTTGCACAACTAGACCGCATGAGAAAGACAGGGCTAGGACACAGGAAAAACACAGGCTTTGCTTTAAAAAGGAGGATAGGCAGACTATGCGAGAAGCTCTGCCCATACCCTTCAAATAACAACCCCATCCAGGCACTCGCTGGGGCTCCCCACAGCACCCAAAAGCTTCCCTCCAAACGCCTGCTGCCTCATTTCACTGTGGCAAACGATGGACAGGGGTTACACAGCTGCCAACACCAAGAACACGGGAGCAGGAACACTTGCCAAGGAATACAGGGAGGCCGTGGCTTACACGTACCTTCCAGATAGGCCGGGTGCATTGTAACAAAAGGCCACCCATGACAAAGTTAAAACACTACCTGATCCTAGCAGGTCAGGCAACACGGAGGCCACGGTCACACCCAGCCCTTTCAACACCAAACACGGGACGGGATGAAAGTAGTGCTGGGACAAATGAAGCCAAGCCAGGGCATCGCAGCATCCAGGCACACAGATAGGGGTACTCAGAGCAGAGGAAAATGGCTACAAGGACTTAGCATGGCTCTAGGGAAAAGGCACGGCCTGCATAAGTCCCCCTGACATCCCCAGACTATGGACCAGGGGCATAGAACCCATGGAGAAATAAACACGCCGTTTTACAAGTGGGGCCTACAAACAAATGGGCAATACCAACGGCTCTGCCCGCTGCCTTAAGCAAACACACGGGACAAACCTCACAGGGAAGATGCCATCATCTCCCTTTGCAAGACAGGCTTGCCATTCCGTAACCCAGACAATCACCAGACAACAGGGGGGGGAAGAGAAAAGTGACTTCTCTTTCACTTCACCACGGGCAGAGAGGGCTTCTCCTCTTCACATGACTTGAAGCACTCCATAAGAGGAAAAGCACCTACTCTAACACCAATACCCTCCCTCAAAGACACACACCACTACAAAGCAGCTGGTCCCCAAGACACACCTTCCCCGGGACAAGTAGTCATGGAAATAGGGCATTGCTCCAGTAAGAATGGAGCAACCCACTGTAAGCCTCTGCCATCATAGGTTAAACTACGGCCAGGGTGCTGCTTCATGGTAAGCCCATCCTTTTCTCTCTCAGAGAAAGGCAGAAGGAGACGACTTTCATGGGACCAGTAACATACAAAAGCTGAGTAAAGTGTTCCCACAGTAGCTCACAGAATTACAGGTTCAAGAAAGTGTCAAAATACAATCAGGCATAATGAGCACAATCACACCAATCATGGAGTCAAAACTCACAAGAGCATCGAGCCCTCTTGGGCCCACCCCTCCATGGCAATCGGGCCAGGTCAGCATCAGTAGTAGCCAGGGCGGTCAGCAGGGGCAAACCAAAGAAATCTCCACATCTTTGGAGCAGGGGAACAACACAGGTGCTGGGAAAAAAGCAGCCACCTCACCTAACCCCACACCCGACAACAGAGAGAAGCCACGCCGGCCTCGAGCCAGCAACCCCCCGAGAAGGGGAGCCAGACACCAGCAGGCCCAACTCAAGGCACCTAGGGGTCTGCCTGCACCTAGCAAAAACAAAAGGCCACCTACAAGAAACAAAAAATCCTTACAGGGCACACTCTTTGGAACAAGTGGGCATTTGGAGAGAAGGAAACAGTAAGTGGCTGAAATACATTTAAGACATAGGGAAGCTTTCTGCACACACAACACAAGTCACATTTTGGACAACACAGCTCTAATTCAGGAACGCTTTGCTTACTTGTCAGCTTGATATGGACGGAGGTAGGCTTCTGATGAGAAACAAAAGATGCTCAGGAGCATAGAACATAGCTGCAGACATCCTGCTCAAAGAATCACTTCAAGACACAAAACTCTGAAGTGCTAGCGTAACTCAAAAACACATGGAACAGGTAGAAAGGTCAGCATCGGGAACATTCATCTTCCTGATTTTAGGAACACCTCCTCAACATAGACCCAGCAGGCATTGGACAAGACAAAGGACACATGCTTCACAGCCTTATTGGCGAGGAGCGCACAAAGGGAGGAATAGGCAGAGACAGGGTAGAAAGAGGAATTTGGACATGGGTGATTCAACAGGTCTGTCAATACAAGGCTAGGAAAGGACCTGGCCATGTCGCAGGGCATAGGAGACAGACTGGGTACTGCCTGCCCATCAGGAACGGACACTGGGTGACTTTGCTGTAAACAAAGACTAAACTGCAGTAACCCACAACAGTTTTGTAATAACAGTTAGTGATGGAGGCCTCAGAGCCCAACAACAAAACCAAAAACCAGGGACAGAAACCCTACACCGGGAGGGACACCAAGAGCATGGAGGCCTTTTCAAAACAAACAGGTACGTGGCACACAAATGCCTGCGATACAAAACTACGGGCACCTACTTGTTAGACGACATCATGTCACCCGTGGCCTACAAACTTTCCCTACTCTAAAAGACACAGCACAAGTAGTCATAAAAATAGAAGAAGTACACATCATCCCCCACTGCATAGGAGTAAGGCATGCAGATGCACATACTGGCCCCCTTGGCACAGCACGACTATAGCATGCTAGCATGAAAAGCTTTAGGGATCCCCTAGCACTGACATACAACGTGACACAGCCAAATTTCAGGGAGGCAGGACAGGATGAATAAAAAGACGCTAATAAATGAAGGACAGGAACAAAGGACAAATAGAGGAATGGCTGCAGGATCTGCCCCCCAGCCCTATTGATATAAAGTATGACAGAAGTCTCACATAGGAACTTGACGATCGGAAAGGACGTTGGCACTTCCCTTCCTGCAAAACCCCATACATCACCGGGAATAGAGGCGGAGCGCAGGCAGGGACACGACATTCAGAGACAGTGGTCAAAACGGGAGCCCATCCTAAGAGGCTCTCTCGCTCAAACATCACCCTCAGATAGGCAGAGACATCTCAGCAAAACAAAAGACTGGGTTGCAAGTCGCTCTTCACAGGTGACCCCAGGAACACCTACATTCAAAAGGCCCTCCACAGTACTGTAAATAACATGCACCACAGTGGGAACTCCAGAGAAAGGGCTGGACACATAGGACCGCGACCAGCCCCCAGGTTGCCTGACAGCCTCACACACAGCTTCCTCCAACCAAATGACAAGACGGGATACACACGCCCTTCCGGCAACTTTCCAAAAGCAACCGAGCACAGCTCAAGGACAAGGAAAAGACACAGAAAGGGAGCACCCATTTGCCACTCTGAGGTAAAAAACAAGTTCATACAAAGTGACAACCACAGACAGGACTTAGACAACAGTAAAAAGCACAGTGGGGAAAAAGAAAGGTCAAGCACATTTGTGCATTGGGGCCTTCACTGCATACAGGTGCAAGATAAACAAGGAACTTGGCTCGTGCCAGGACCCGAGGCAGGAAAGCAGTGGCAGCACTTGAATGGGCTGCCTGGGGTAACAGACACCAGGGATAGAATCATTTCACGGGTGGCCACAGCTTCACATGGCCTTTTAAAATAACTCACGGGTCACGTCACGGTACAGACAGGACAAGTCACAAAGCTTGAAAAACAAAAAAGGACCCATTTGGGAATGGCCCCCGTGTAGCTCTTCTGCACACAGAAAACTAATTTCAAGTCCATTCAGATGTTTGCCAGAGGCATGGTCAACGACTTTTACGATGACACCAGGAGGGGAACAAAATGGGCCTGCCAGCACTTAAGACCCACTGGCCAGGCCTTGGCCCCAGGATCATCTAAACTCAGGCCCTGACCTGCACTCCCTTCTTAAAAAACAAACAACAGGAGCATTTAGAATGACAAGCATCAAATGCACAGAGGCT
>JANEHK010001978.1:0-10783 GCA_025960845.1 Tachycineta bicolor
TCAGTGTGGGCAACAGGGGTTTGGTGTGTTCTTGGAGCAACTCTTAGATGCCTTGAGCAAATAGGTTACTGACTAGGAGGGCTTTTTGTGTTGCTTTTTAGCAGCGGAGAACTTTGCAGGGTTTTTTGGCCTTAGCAGTAGAGAAAGTCTGGTTCTACGCACAAATTCACAAAGCAGCCTCGAGCAGCCGCTACCATGATGTCAGCGGCCGCTACTCTGCTGTCAGCAGCCGCTATTGTGATGTCAGCGTCCGCATCACAGCGCTGTCAAGGCAAAGTTGCCGTGCCGAGGCACGGAAGGCCTCAGTGTGCACAGCAGCTCTTTGGCGTGCTCACCGCAGGAGGAAGCTGCTGACCAGTGAGTTCTCCGCCAGCAGGCTGCACCCCGACAGGACTGAGAGAGTTTTTTCTCCCACAGGTGTTGTCTGGTGCAGATCGAGCAGCGCTGCTCAAGCCATGGAGGGAGTGTGTGCTGCAGTTTGCACGGCTTTTTCCGTGGCTTACTCTGGCTACTTTTTCACCCACCTGGCACGTAAGTAGACATTTTTGTTCGGTGCAGCGTATGGAAGCCAAAATGCCACAAAGAGGCCTTTAGTTGGGTCCAGCTGCTGTCACCAGCTGCAGCGAAGAAAGGGGTGTCTCTAGGCAGCGGGGCGTGGGCAGCATTTGTGCTGTGGCCTGCAGGGGTTGGGCTCCCACCACGGCATGGCCTGTGGCAGGGGCGTCTGGAATCTGCTCGCTCTGCTGGCTCAAGCAAGACAGCTTCCAAGATGGGAAGACTGGGAGAGCTCGGCAGGAGTCCTTGTAAAAATTGTGCGCTGCTCTCCAGGACTGAGGAGAAGAATCCTCTGGTCTGCACTCTCTCCTCCCAGGACGGGACTGGGGAACTTGAGGCTTTGCGTGTGCTAAAAGAGCCACTCGGTCCGTGATGAAATCACAGAATCAGCTTGGAAAAGACCTCTGAAACAGAGGCTGAAAAAGAGTTCTTGTATGCTCCCAAAGGCAGGAGGTGTTCCCGTGCTGTGTCACAAGAGAACTGCCACCATGCCTAAGGGGGACTTGGGTGAAGCTTTTCTGGGGAAAGGTTTTCAGCAAGCTCATGGCAATGGCTGCGTGCAATCTCTGCAGAAAACTGAAGGTCGGGAAAGAGAGGAGCTGTAGCTCCTGCTGGCTGGGCTGGGGCAGAAGCAATGACTGCCACAGAACCACGTGGACTTTCTTGGTCTCGAGTTTCTGTGGGTGGAGCGGCCAAAGAGGACGTGAGGTGGACACAAGGCAGTAGTTTGTGCTGCTGTCTTGCTTGCTGGGCAGCACAAGGTGTTGCTGCTGGAGGGGAGTAGGGAAAGCAGAACGCTCTGTCTTTGGGTTGACGTCTCGGGGAGCTTGCCCAGCACGGGTAGTTTTCTTGCAGCATCCGCTTCTTTTCCCCTTGTGTGCTGCAGGTCACATCGCCCGTGCCTGGAGAGAATCCGCTCCTTGGGTGAGTGGGAAAGGAGCTTTTGACCGAGTTAGCAGAGTTTGACAGCAGTGGAGCAAGCTGTGAGCGGGGCCTGCTGCAGTCCGCTGCCAGCCTGGTTGGATGAATGGAAGTGCAGTCCCAGCTCTTTGCAGCAGCAGCAGCAGCAGCAGCAGCAGCGGCGGCGGCAGCAGCAGAAGGATGCCTGGCTGTTTTCTCCCAAAGTTCCATTTGAGTCCCATCTAATCGAGGCCCACGTTACTTGAGTTTGAAGAGCGTAGAATCCCATTTCTCTCCAGAAGATTTCTCCTTAGTGCATCTGGGTGTAGAGCTGAATGTAAAGAAGGTTGCCTGTTGCTCACGTTGCCATCTGTCTGCAGAGCTCCAAAGTAACCTCAGGGCCTTCTCTGGCTGCGTGTCTTCCTGAAGAAGAGGCCAAAGGGGAGGAAGTTGCCCACCAAGCTGCACCTGCTGCCACTGCCGGGCCCCAGCATCCAGCATCAGTAAGCGGCAGCTCTGGCGAGCACTGTGGCTGGAGCAAAGCAGAGCTGCAAGTTCCCAATCAGCACCTCCCGTGCCTGCCTCTGCCTTCCAGAGCGCTTCCGCCAGCCAGTGAGGCCTGGAAAAGCAGAGTGGAACTTGGACGTTTAGGCCTCAGTTGGCCACCCTTCTGAAAGGGGCCGTGAATTTGTCTTGGCAGGAGACAAGGGGTAGCATTAGGATGTCTTTGGGTGCTCCCGGGGTCCAAGGGAGGCCCTTTGTGCCCAGCGGCAGTGCAGGCTCCCCGTGCCCAGTGAAGAGAGCGGTGCAAAGGCGCACTTCACAGCCTTGCAGGCTGTGGAGGAGACCCTGTCCCCCCGAGAGACCTGGCCCTCTGCCCAGAGCAGCCGTCGGTAGCTAAAGGAGCAGCTGAGATGCAACGGGGCCTTGTAGCTGCGTATAGGTCAGGTTCTGAACGACGGGTCCTTTCCTGTCCCTCATGCTGCTGTCTGTCCACAGAGCAGAAGGGCAGTGCCAGCGCCTGCTCCAGCTGCCTCTGTAGGTGAGGAAGAGGCTGAAGAGGAGGAAGGTGCCAATGAATCTGCTCCTGCTGTCAGCCCAGAGCCTGAGCAGCCGACATCGGTAAGTGCCGGCTTTGGTTAGCAGCGTCTTTGGTGCCAGTTTTTCTGTCATGTAGAAGCAGCCGTTGGATTTTGCACCTTGAGTTGGAGGAGTGGGCAGCAAAAGCCGAGAGGTGAAGATGTGGCCCTGGATGTGGCCGACAGCATCTTCCTAGGGGCTTGCCTTTGCAATGGGATTGGAGGGGCATCTCCACCAGGCACAGCTGTGACCCAAATTCCTTTCTTGTCCCAGAGCTCCACCTCCTCTGTCCTGGCACCTGCACGAGCTGCAGCTGCAGGCTCTGAAGAAGCCTGCAGCCCCCAAGCTGGAAACTCAAGCACGAGCAGCTCGTGCACCTGGAGCACGAGTAGTTCCTCTGGCAGCAGAGAGCAGCTGCGAGAGCGGACAGAGGACGAGTGCCTGGCCATGCTGAGTATGTCCTTTGCGAGCGCCTTGTGTGTGCGTGTGTCAGCGTGAGCTGTCCCACCTCGTGTTCCTCCTCAGCGGCGTGTCGGCTCCTCAGGCCTCCACACAGGACCTGTTGTTGTGCTTCGAGGTGCTGAGGGTGCACGGGGCTGTTGCTCCTTCCTCTGAGGGCAGCTCGGCCTCTGAGGGCAGCTCGGCCCCAGCTTCCCTCTGGGCAAAAGGCAAACCAGAGATTGTTCCTGGCTGAGCAGGAGGCTGTGACCTAGCAAAGGAGTAGGCCTCAAGGAGTCGTCTGGGCCCAGCTCCTGTGGGGCATGGCCAAAGGTATCTTCCAGACTTGGCCTGTCCTAAAGGCTGAGGGATCTCATCCCTAAGGCCCACCCCAGTAGCTTAGAACCCAAGCTGCTGCTCCAGAAAGGCAGAAGGGCATTGTTTTAGGCAAAGTCCTGCAATGTTCTTCCTGTTCCAGAAAGGGCGGCTGTTGATAAAAATTCATTCCAGAACCCAAGGCGCCTTGGGTGTTCGCAAGGCTTAAAGCTTTTGTTGAATGTCACGGAGTGTTCATTGCCGAGAACAGAAAGGTTTTGTTCTTCCTGCTGCCCTTAATGTTTATAGACAACCGTCACTTCCCTTGGTTATGGTTTTCTGATCCATGTCTCCTCTGACTGTTTCTGCGCGTGCTCAGGTTTTAGTTCAGACTTTTCCTTTTGTGCCGGCCGTCTGTGGGGCAGAGCCGCTTGTCTTGCTGCTGTTGTTTCTGTGGTGGTGGTGGTGGTGGTGCGGTGGTGGTGTTGTTCCCCGAGCGACTGAGTTGAAAGGGCCCAGTGAGTGGGGCCGCCTTTCTGATGTGCTGCAGGGTGGGATCTCGGTTTTGAAACGAGCATCTTCCCTTTGCATTCTTACAGGGATGCTGGTGAGCGAGGGAGATCCCGAGGCTAAATACACAGAACTGGAGACTATTGGCAAAGGGTGAGTGCAGCCACGCTTCCAAGGGGCTGTGTATTTTGGTGGTGTCACATCTCCCCAGAGGGACGTCAGGCAAGCTCCAAAGCTGTCCAGAAACTGTGTTGAGATGCTGCCATCTCTCAGTACTGGTCAGCAGTTATAGCTGTGCTCCGAAGGCACGGCAAAGTCACCAGGATGCTGGCAATGTCTTCTCTGCAGCAAAGAGCAGCACCTGGCACATCTCTCGTCCCTCTCAAGCACGTTGCACCCGTTTGCCGCTTTTCTCAGGGACAACCATTTTTGCGTGCCGCAGAAGAATGCAGAATACACAGATACAGTGGGAATGAAAGGTGGAAAGGCTTCATGGCCTCAAAGGCCAAGGTAGCAGCCGAGAGCTGTCAGCGAATAGCTCTGAGTAATATTTCTTTCCAGTATTTTGCGGAAAACGAGATGCAGTGGTCTGGAAGACCACCGCCTAGTCTAGAAGCCAAAAGCAGAAATGAAGGAAGCAGCTCTCTTGTGTAGCTGAGGTGGCAAAATGCAAAGCCTCTAGGGAATGCCCAGCGCCAGTGCGCTCTAGAGGAAAAGGCATCACCTGCCTCACGGCAGACCCCCCGCGGTTGCTGTGGCCTTTGGGCCTTTCCTGCAAAGAACCCAGCAAGCCCTTCCCTTTGGAAAGACAGCTCTGCGCTGGCTGTAAATGGCATTGATTTGCAACAGTTCCTCTGTGAGGAGCCAAATGCACAAGACCGCACCAGAGAAGCAGAGTCTTTCCTGTGTCTGGTGCGCCGAAGAGAAGCAGCTGCCGAAGGCTCTGGAGCCTGAACGCAGCCATCTAAGGATCCTCTGCTTGGAGTCCTTCTCCATTTGTGTGCGCAATGGAAGGCTTTGCCTGCTCTGGCTGTGGCACAAAGGACCCAGAGCAGTGTCTGTGGTGTTCCGTTTGCTGTTTACCCCAGGACTCTCTTTTTCCCCACGGGCCGCGGCGTCTTGCACTTGCCAGGACTAAAGGACTTCTCCCTTCTCCGCTGCTGTTTTTTTTCTAGGGGTTTCGGCACCGTGTGCATGGCAGTGGAGACTGCCACAGGAGAAGAGGTAAGTGTGAAACAACTTACCACAGCTTCTGCAGCCCTCGAGTGCCCTCCCCTGTGCTGTGAGCTGTGGCTGAGCTTTGGGTCGCCGGTAGAGCTTTGCTGCAAAGGCAACTCAAGGGCAGAGCAGTGCTGGCCTGCCTAATACAGTGGGGACAGATTTTGCCCTTCTCAGCTGGCCCAAGGGATGCAAGGAGGCCAAGCGGTATCTTTCAGAGGAGGACACGCTAGCTGGGTCTTAGCGCCAAGCTGGTATCTCAGAGCATGGCACTGCTCTTTGGGGCTGCAGCTCAGGGTTCCTGACTTCTCCTTCCTGCCTGTTAGCTAATATGTGGGAATCGTGCCGGTAGTTCCTTAGCTACCTGCAGTGTTGCCCTTGGGAACTGGGCTTAGATAGAGAGAGAGAGAGAGCGAGAGAGAGCGAGAGAGCTGAAAGGAGTCTCTCAAGGGCCTTAGCCCTGCTCAGAGCCCCCGGGAGAGTATGGCTCGAGGATCAAGGTGTGGCCTCTTTCTTTCTACACGCAGGCAGTAATTGCAAGGGTCAATGGCGTGAAGGAAAGGGTTTTAGTGGAGCCAAATGAGAATTGCTGAAGCGACGTAGTGCTAGGATTGTCTTTTGAGGAGGTGTCCTTAATGATGGTTTCATCATCACGGCATTTTATCTATCCTTCATGTCTGTGGCTTTGCTTTGCTTTGTTGTTGTGCCGTGGGGAATGCTGGCGGCTGCTGGAGTCATGATGAAAGCTGCTAGAATTGCCAAAGGGTTCCCAGCAGTTTTGCTCCATTTCCACAGGTACAAAATGGCTTCCTGCTTGCAAGAGGTGTGTGAATGAAAATGGGGATGATAAAATAAGGCCCTGGGGGAAGACTGTGGGCACAGCGAGAGTGGTTAGAGCTTTGAGGTGGAGAGTCTAGACGGTGTTTCTCCAAGGTTTACGAGGCAGAGAGATCTGTGGCTCTATGTCCTGGGAGTGGCACCCAAGCAAGCGGTGTATGAGGCTCTTGCAAGCTCAGCTTGGAGTTCCTCTGATGTCCAGTCGCAAGGCGGTGTGTCCCGGCCCGGCTCTGCCGTCCCCAAATCACATGTCTCCATGTTCCCCTTGTGGTCTCGAGCCACAGACGTCTTTGGTTCACGGTTTTCCATGTGGTTTTAGGTGGCCATAAAGAAAATCAGTCTCCTGCAAGAGAGCAGCAATGAACTGTGCATGAATGAAATCCAGGTCATGTGCCACCATAGGAACGGCAACCTGGTGAACTACGTAGACAGGTGAGTGGCTCTGCTGGGAAGGGTCATGCTCATCCTGCAAGCCAGAGATTCAACCACTCCTTTGGTCGCCGGCAGAGGACGGAGCTGTTAATTCCTGTTTCTGGGCTGATTTGCAGCATCTTGGCAGGAGATTGCATTGGGGCTGCATTAATCTTTCCTGGCATACCTAGTTGGCATACCTAGCGCTTTCTTAAAGACCTGACTGGGCCCTATCTTACTGAGGCAACAGCCCCAAAGTCCCTGCCTTGTCTGCACGTTGTTTTCTTGGGTTTAGGGTTTGATTTTTTTCCCCATGGGTCTTTAGTGCTGACAAAGCTCTGCAGATCGTTTTTCCCTTGGCCTGTTCCCAGTGTTTTGCACTGGTGAGGATACCGAGCAGCCTTTGAGGCTGCACAAAGTTCAGGCCCTCTAGAGCCTAGGGAGTGGCCGTTCACTTCCTCCTGTCTTCCTCTGAGACAGACAGGGAAACAAGAACCCATGAGGTCATGTAAGCGCGTGCATTCATCTCCAGGCCCCTCTTTCCTCCTTTCAGCTACGTGGTGGATGAAGAACTCTGGCTGGTGATGGAATACATGGACGGAGGTTCTTTACATGATGTCATTCGCGAGACTCGCATGGCAGAAGGAGAGATAGCAGCTGTCTCTCGGGAGGTAAAGGCGTGGCGCTTGCGCTTGCCGTGGCTTGGGCAGGATGGTCCTTCCCAATGGGTAGTAAGGAGAGGAGACATTTCATCTTTTGAGTTTCCTTTCTGCCTTGCTCTTATGACCGGTAGTAGCAAGAGCATCCAAAATGTGCCTGCCCTTCTTCTAGTGAGTTTGTTAGTGTTTGCCTCTCTAAACACTTGCCTGCAGCCTGTGTGTGCTGCATTGCTTCCCCGTAAGAGCATTCGTGCTGGTGGCAGCATCTCAAACCAGTGGCAGAGACAAAGAGATACTCATGCGACTCTCACGGAGCTCAGCACCGAAGGAGAGCCTTGCCCCCAGAGTGCTGTTTGCAGAAGCATCCGCAGCATCGTCTGCCTGGAGAGAGCACAGCCACTGCAGCAGTGCTCCTTTGGTCTGTGTTTGCAGGGCACTGGCCAGAGGAACAGTTGCCCGTTCTCTTTGAGAAGCGAATCCAGGCTGGCTTAGAAAGGCACTGCTGTCCTGACGTTAGAGCAGCAAGCTCTTGCCAGCAGCGGGTCCTGCCGTGGCTCATCAATCCCCCAGCAAGCCAGTGTTGCAGACGTGCCACTTGCCCGCTTGTGACCTGAAACCCCCTGAGGAGCTCTTAGGCTTGTGTTTCTTTTTCCTCTCTCAGTGTCTGCAAGGCCTGGATTTCCTCCACTCCAAGCAAGTGATCCACCGAGACATCAAAAGCCACAACATTCTCCTGGGCTTGGACGGATCTGTCAAGCTGGGTGGGTGTCGCCGCCCAGGCTCAGCCGTGTGGGGCGGCGGTGTGGGGCTGCCTTTGGGTGACTGCCAGTTCCCCAAGAGTGGCGCCTGTGGCAGTGCAGGCTGCCCTGCTGCAAGCGCAGAGCACATCCGCAAGGCGCCGGGAGGTGTGGCTGGGAGGCAGGTCTCGGGAGTGGCTTTGGGTTGTGTGTGTCCCTTACCGAGCAAGGCAACTTACAGTCTAAAGCTTCAGGGCACTAAAAGCCACTATCTGAAAGTGGGGGCTTTTGGCAAGCGGCCAGTTCTGCAGTTCCTCGGCTCTAGGCCTGAGGAATGCCAGCATGGCCCCTTTTGCAGCTGGATGCCACATGGCCGCCTTGGGCCTTGGTACCGTGGGGAATCCTTCTGTTTGTTTTCCTAATTGAACGCCGGCTTGATCACAGGGGTTTTTTCCCCTCAGCTGATTTTGGCCTCGCTGCTCAGCTCACGGCTGAGCGGAGCAAACGGAGATCAGCTGTCGGGACTACTTACTGGATGGCGCCAGAAATTTTCACCAGGAAGCCCTACGGCCCCAAAGTGGACATCTGGTCCTTTGGCATCGTGGGCATGGAGATGGTGGAAGGAGCGCCTCCTTACCTGATGAAAACCTCCCGCACGGGGAGCTGCAACTCCCCTCAGATACTAGTGTCACACTGGCAAAATCTGTGCCCATTCTTCTGCCCGGGGGGCTCGTCAACACCTGAATGCGATAGGTTCCAGGCAGCATAGTCTCTCGTGCTTCTTGTCCAGATTATTGCCTTGCCATTCCATCATGAACAACACAAAGCATTCGTGATGCCTTTTGCTAGATGGAAGCTCTGCCTGAGGGAGCAGTGAGCAATGCCAAGCTGCAGTTTATGGAGTAATCCTTGTCACGAGTAGAGTTAGACTAAAGTCCCTTGTCACAAGAAAGCAGCCCGGTATCAAACAGACATCAATGTGACTAGGTTTGATCTCCCTTTATTGTTCTAAAAAGCCTGTATTTAAGCGGTTCAAGGCTAAAGCAGGTACTGCGAAACAATAGCTGATTGCTTAAAAACTCGTGTTCAGACACTCAAAATGACTGTCCGTTGGTCCACGTCTTTTGGCTGCACGGTCAGTTCTGTTCTGTCTTGCCATCAGCACTGCTGTCTTCAGCATCCCTGAGAAGGGACAGCGGGTCGTTAACACGTCTCCCAGCGCCGGCGAGAAAGCGTCCCTGAGAAGGACCTCTAAGTCGTTACATTTGCTACTTTCGTGCTAATTCAGGCAGTGCAGGAACAGCATGGGAACAGGACAAGGCCTCATACTGCTCCCCGACAGCAAGGACTGTCCAAAGCTCCTAGCACAAGATTGCGGCCTTGCTCGCCTCAAAATTCCTCTGCAGTCCCTCCTCCAAATCACCTTGTGGAGATGGTGTCGGTGTTGTCAGAGATGGCGTCAGAGAAGCAAAGTGTTTTTGCGGATGGAGTTGCTCCTAGTTCCATCAGCCAGCGAGATCAGGGGTCAAAGCTAGAGCCCGTGCACATTGGGCTGGCTGTGGCTGCCTCAGGGTTCGGGTTCTTTTGGTCGGGGAAGGAAAGGCATGTCCCACCCTCTGGCAGGGAGGAAAGTGCCACTGGGGAATGGAGCTTGTCCAGTGGGTCTGTGTGAGCGGTTGGGGGTGCGAAGGAGACAGGTACAGTGTGGCATTTGCTTCTTCTCCAGGTCCGACAGCTGATAAGCACCGGGGGCACCCCGAAGCTGCAGAACCCCAGGCAGCAGTCCGCTTGGTTGCGAGACTTTCTGCGCTGCTGCCTGGAGACAGACGAGGACAGGCGCTGGTCCGCCCAGGAGCTTCTGCAGGTAAAAGGCAAAGCGGCTGCAGGGTGCGCCTGCTGCCCGCTGCCAGGGGCTCCTCGTCTGCCCAAGTTCAAGGCGTCAGATGGGCTTCCCCGCTCCTAAGAATCTCCAGTCTAAGGACTTTTCCCAGGAAAACCGAGGGGAATTCTGGCCTGGGCTGGGTTGCAAGGAGCCTGTCAAGGTCCCCTAGACCAAAGCTCCTTAAGCTGAAGACATGTGGATGAGCGGATTGGTGGGATTGTGAGCCATCTTTGCCTCATGGAGGGAAGAGACAGAGGTGCACGGAGTGCCTTCATGTCTGCATCTTGCTGGTAGCCAGAGAAAGCTAAAGTTTCAGCCAGCGAGGAAAGTAGAAGTAAATGTCTTCTTTTTCTCTTTGGGCAGCACCCGTTTGTAACCTCAGCCAAGCCGACCTCCAGCCTGACGCCTCTGATCGTGGCAGCGCAGCAGTTTATGGCCGACAGGAGATACTAGCCCTGCGAGAGGCCATTGTTGTTTTTTGTAGGTTGTAGGTTGTAGGTTGTAGGTTGTAGGTTGTAGGTTGTAGTAGTTTCTACACACAATTTGTAGTAGTTTCTACACACAGTTTGTAGTTTGTACTTTAGATTGATTGTCAAAATAAATCCCCTAAGACCTTCACTGTGTTGAAAGCCTCCCTTTGTTCTCAGCCTGCGAAGAAGCTCCAAATTTGCTTCTGAGTGCTCAGTCAGCTGTTTCTTAAGCATGGCAAGACCCACGGATGGGGTTTGTGGCACGGTTGGAAGTGGGCAAAGGTCTTCTCCCTTCACTGCCTCCCGGCCGCAACCTCTTGTGGAGATCCAGGCTTGCAGCCGTGCGTAGAGGAGCAGAGCAAGGCAAAACGGAGCAGAGCAGTGGTGTCGCTGCTGGGAAGGCTGCGGTGGCCGTGGTTGTGTGGCACTTCTTGGGAAAGCTTGGGCTGCTCCGGGTTGCCCTGGGCAGATGGGGAGGCAGGCGGGCCTTCTCCGCCGGCTCAGGCGCAGGTGAGCGTCCAGCAGGAACACGGCTTCTGCCATGGGAACTGAGGCCAACATGAGGGAGGGAAAACTCGTGCACTTGGGATCTGCGTGGCCCCTCTCAGCTCGGCGCTCAGTGTGACTGAGGCAAGCGCCCAGACTCCCCTGGGGTCACGCTGCACGAGAGCCTGGGAGGAGACACAGCCAGCACAGGTGACCCAAAGTGGCCAGAGGCATATTCCAGAGCCTGTGCCATCCTGCTCAGTATATCAAGCTGCGTGCAAGAAG
>JANEHK010001979.1:0-10780 GCA_025960845.1 Tachycineta bicolor
TTCTCTCCTTTCTCAAACACTTCCATTGCCGTGTTCCCCCACACAATGATGTCATCGATGTACTGTAGGTGCTCCGGACCCTCATCCTTTTCCAGTGCAGCCTGGATCAGTCCATGGCAGATGGTGGGGCTGTGTTTCCACCCCTGGGGCAGTCGGTTCCAGGTGTACTGCACGCCCCTCCAGGTGAAAGCAAACTGAGGCCTGCATTCTGCAGCCAGAGGAATGGAGAAAAATGCATTAGCAATGTCAGTTGTGGCATACCATTTTGCTGCCTTGGACTCCAGCTTGTACTGGAGTTTCAACATGTCCGGCACAGCAGCGCTCAATGGTGGAGTCACTTCGTTCAAGGCACGGTAGTCCACAGTCAATCTCCATTCTCCATCAGACTTGCGCACCGGCCAGATGGGGCTGTTGAAGGGTGAGTGGGTTTTGCTGACCACCCCTTGGCTCTCCAGCTCACAGATCATCTTGTGGATGGGGATCATGGCATCTCGAGTTGTTCCGATACTGTCGGCGGTGCACTGTCGAGGTGGCAACTGGAACTTGTTGCTCTTCTACCTTTAAGAGTCCTACTTCAGATGGGTTCTCCAACAGTCCACGCAGGTATTCAATTTCTTAATGCCCTCTGCCTCCACAGCAGCTATTCCAAAAGCCCAGCTGAGTCCTTTAGAGTCTTCGTAATGGCCATTCCGGAGGAAGTCTATGCCCAAAATACACGGGGCCCCTGAGCCAGTCACAATTGGATGTTTCTGCCACTCCTTCCCGGTCAGGCTCACCTCGGCTTCCAACAGAGTCAATTCCTGTGATCCCCCCGTCACCCAGGCAATGGAAATAGGTTCTGTCCCCACATATTCCGCTGGTATCAGTGAACACTGCGAACCAGTATCAACTAAAGCTTCATATTTCTGTGGCTCTGATCTGCCAGGCCATCGGATCCACACCGTCCAATAGACCCGGTTTTCCCGTGCCTCTCCCTGGCTAGAGGCAGGGCCCCTCTTGCACTGGTCATTATTCCCTTCCTGAGCATACATGGTAGAGGTTCCTTCACAGGGATCTGACATATCCTCACTTCTATAATACCTGGCAGCTTGGTCATGCGATGTCGAGGCTACCTTCATCTTAGTGGAACCCCCTCGGTTAGTGTTTCTCTCCTTGAGCTCACGCACCCGTGCTGCCAGGGCAGAAGTGGGTTTCCCATGCCACCTTCCCATGTCTTCCCCATGGTCACTCAGAAAGAACCACAGGTCAGCTCATGGGGTGTACCCTCTCTCTCTAGCTGGGGGCCGTTGAGCTCTGACTCTGGGGCCTGTAACTGCACCGGTGCCACATGAGAACTGTTCCTCCTCATCTCCTCCCTCACCTCACTTATCTCCTCTGTCACATCCTCCTTCTTCTCCCTGAGTTCCTTAGCCACAGCAGAGACCTGAGCCTGCATTGGGCCACTGATCATACTCTCATAATTTCTAAGCTTGTTGGCTACAGAACCCACTGTCTCTCGGTTGTAATCAGGATTAATTGTTGCAATGAATGTGGCGTATTGAGATGGTCCTAGAGTTGCCAGATTCCACAGCATTTGCCCTGTGCACCTGACTTTGTCGGGGGTCATTATCAAGCTGTCCACCCCTCCCAAAGAGTACCTCCAATACTGCCACTTCTCTCAGCTGTTGGATCCCTTCCTCAAGGGTCTTCCAGCACATTTTATGATGGTGCTCCTGCATTCTGTCTCTGTGGACAAACCTCTCCCTTACACTCATTAAAAGCCGCTCCCAAAGGGAAACGGGCCCTGGCTCCCTTACGAATACCTGATTCACACCTGAGTCCTGGGTCAAGGGTCCCAAATTCCTTGCCTCACTACTATCTAGTTGCACGCCTGTACCTATAAGGTCCCAGACCCGAACTAACCAGGCTGTATAAGCCTCCCATCCCCGTCGTGCAAGATCTTTTTGCAAATTACGGAGACTTTCATATGTCAGGGACTCAGTGATGATCTCAACCTCTGACTCCCCCGCGGGTTGTGAGGGCCCTCCTTTCTTATCCTTGTTGCCTGGGTGGTCTGATTTTACCTTATACTTCTTTGTTTCCACAGGGGCCACTGCTGCTGGCTGTGGCTGCCCCTGTGGTTCAGCTGGAACCTGGACGGTTGTAACATCTGTGGGTTCCGCTGCTGCACCATCAGACTCTCCTTTCTCGGGGCAGGGGGATGGTTTCCCAGCAGCTGGGGCTAATGAGGCTACGACAGGGGCAAGGTACTCCCTCAGCATCTCACCTATCTCTTTCACCAAATCGGGGTGGTTTATTCCTGAGGCAGGCTCTGGGGCAGTGTCAGGCTTTGGGGCAGTGTCAGGCTGTGGGGCAGTATCCTTATTCTCTAGGGGAGGTATCAGGGTGGTTATCCAGGTCAGTATCCCCTTATCTCTAAATGCTAAACAGAACAGGCATACCAGCAACACCAACCACTTTATGATGTCATTAGCATTCAGAGATTTGAATCCTTCAAAGACTGGTGGGGTGGGCCCAAAGAGCTGGGTGAAGGGTTGTGAAAAAATTTCCCCTGGTGTCATTTCTTCACAGTAGGTACCGTTGTTAAAGTAACCCAGAAACACACAGTTAGTGTATAATAGTCCTGAATCCATGTGCCTGCCTTCCAGAGGGAATTAAAAATCCACGATTTCCTCACTTCGTTAGCCCATATAGCAAACTGGATGACAGCTACAGTAACCTTAGTTACAGGGCCCATGTTTAGAAAAGGGCCTGCAAATGGGATGAATACGGCCACACCCACATGCCACCCGAACCAGGTCAAGCTCGACCACATGACAGATAGTACACAACAATGTAGGCACTTAAGAACTGTTATTCCTTTTCTCTCAATGCCCTCGTGCCCCACGTTGGGCACTGAATTCTGTCTTGGTTTGAAAAAGCAGGTGTCTGCTAAGGAGAGGCAGGCCTCTCTAGGAAATGAGGAATTCAAATCCTTCCCTCCATGTTATTATAATTTGGAAGATTAAAAAAAAAAAAACCTTTTCGGTCAGAGCTATGGGGAAGGAATAAGTCCTTTACTAGTATATAGAACAGAACAGACAAACAACAACAGCACTTATAATAACAGTGAAACAGAACTAAGAACCCCAAGGGCAAACGGTGGAAACTCCGGCGCTGATGGCTGGAAGCTGGAAGCGGTGGATTGTCCTCGGCAGGCAGGGCGTGCCCTGGCAGGCAAAGTGGGCAGTGCCGGAGAACCCGCAGCGTCTGGACTCGGGCTGACCTAGAATCCAGCAGGGCAACGAAGACAACTCCGAATTCCAGGGCGCTCCAACAGATGATAGAATTCCCAGGACCAGACTCCTCCGTTAGCCATGGACTTCAGGCAGCTCTCAGTCGCCCGACCGTCCTCCCTGGGAAAACCGAGAGCAGTGAGTCCTCCACCCTCTGCTCCCAGGAGCCTCCTCCCTCCCCCAAAACCAAGTGATCCACCTCCTTTGTCAGGTTAAGCACCCCTTAACTAGCAGTATTTAAAGTCTCCTAGCAACTCATGGGGGGGAAAAAATTCTACAGGAAAACTTAACCCTCAACACAGATGTACATGATACCAAGTCTGGGTTCCTAGTGTTTATGTCATCTGAGAAAACCATCTCTGCCACTGCCATTTCTCTCAAGCATTGAATCCCTTGTTCTATGGTCTTCCATGCGGTTTGCTGCATATAGAGATCATCTGCACACAAGTATCTTTCTGCCACACTTCCTAGGACCCATATCCAGAGACTGCAAGGACTAGCCTCTCTCATTATCTCCTGGTCGATGACTAGATCATGTGACAGGGATCCCAGATGTCTCGCTTCAGTGCCATCCAGAACTGTAGCCTCGTCTGCAGCATCCCAAAGACGGAATAACCAACTAATTATAGATTCATCAGGTTGTCGCCGGTAATCCTTTCTTAGGCCCCGAAGGTCCTTCAGGGAAAAGGAATCAATATTGGCTTCTGATCCTGTGCTAGAAGCTTTGGCCTCTGATTTTGGTGAAGGTCCTTCTCTTGCATCATCATCGTCCACTGGTCAATCAGTTTTGTGTGTGTGCTTTTTTGCTGGAGCAACTGCTAGGGGCTTAGGCTTACTGTCTGGTTTAGCTGCTGACTCAGGCTCAGGTTTTAGTTTAGCTTCTGGTTTCATAACTGGGGTGTTGGCTGCAGCCTGAGTGACTGGGGTAGCTGTTGATTTGTATCTCTTCCCCCCTGCCTCTGTCTGCTGCCCTACAGTCTCTAACAATGTGCGATAAGCATATGCCAGGGCCCAGCTTACTGCAGCGATCTTCTCCCCCTTAGAGCCATCATGGTACCTCTCTTTCAGGTATTTCCCCAGCTCCACTGGATTCTGAATTTGTTCCTGTGGAAAATCCCACACTACAGGGTCAGACAATTCCTTGAGGAGTTGGCCCATATCCTCCCATTCTCCACACCACTCAGGATTTCCTCTGCCTGGGTCAGGAGTTTCATCAGCCCCTCTAGAAATCTCAGCCCATATTCTAGAGAAGCTGCAGACTGTATAGAGGAGGCATACCAGATGACATACCAGAAAGATGGTCTCTTTAACACTCAGGGGAAACTCAGCATTCTGCAGCAATGATTTATCTGATTCAGAGGAGAAGAAGGAAACGAAAGACTGCAACGCTTCATCCTCTGCTCCTCCTCCCACAAACAGGGTGAATAACCATAACCATGACCCATACATACTAGGAGAAGATCTCAGCACCTTCATAAACTTCCTACAAATTATTATCATTAAACCAAGGCCAATAGCTACTCTAATCCGTGTCCCTCTACTGTAAAAACTGTGTATTAATGACAATATTGGGGATATCTCTGGATATGCAAATAAACCTAAGCACCACAAAGGTATTAAGACCTCAAAGAAGCCTAAGGATCCAAAACACATCAGAGCCCCCACCCCAAGAGACATGAGTTCAAGCAGCATAGTTACTGACTGATAAATACTAATCAGTACAGGGTTTTTCCACTCTCTCGAGCCCCACGTAGGGCACCAGGAAGTTTGTGGTGGTTTCAGGCAGATTTTGGGAGAAACCCTCCCAAGGGGCCCCCCTCCCCTCCCCCAACCGGTTCGGGAAAAGACTTCCTCAGAGAGAAGTGGAAAAAAACTGTTTATTAAACAGGCAAAGCACTCCCAGCACAATACCCGATGACAAGAGCTTCGTGCCGCTTACAGAGGGATAACAAACTTAAAGAAAGTCTCCTCTTGAAGATGGTCACTGTGCTCCACCACTCCGTCTCCGCTGACGTTGGGAGAAAAGGAGATGTGCAGGGCTGGTCTTGGTGGGGTGGGTCCCCTGTGGAGGTCCCTGGTGCTTCCCCAGGTCCTTAGTCCAGAGAGGTTGGAACAGTTCCGAGGAGAGGGCAAAAAAGAGAAAAAGGAAAGAAAAAAAGGGGAAAAAAAGAAAAAGGAAAAAAAAGCAAAAAAAAAGCTTCACCTATTCTCCAGTGTCTAACTACACTAGCACTAAACTAACTAACCGCCTGGGGAAAAAAAAACAAACAACAGAGCTTCTTTTGTCTTGCCGAGTTCCAACTTCCCTGCTTCAAGGTCACTCTGATGAGCAGAGTTTTCCTGGGGAAAAAACAAACCGCACTTGCCCTCCCCCCCGCACCAAACAGACGATTGGGGATACACAGTCACCCCAGGACAATAAGCTACTTCTTGCCACTTTTGTTCACGCCGAAGGAAAAGCATCAATTGTAATAATGTCTCATAGTCCAGTGTACCGTTTACTGGCCACTTCACACCTTCATCAAGTTTATATAATGGCCACCATTGTGTACAAAGCTTAGCAAGCTCCCTCTTAGTTTCGGTAGCACCATAGCCCACCAGTTCCTACCAGTGTGTTAAGATACACCCTAAAGGGCTTCCTCTGGGAATCTCTTTGCTCTCATTTGCCCCCATGTTTAGAATCCCTTTTGGTCCAAGATGTTACAAAACACAAAGTAGACTACTTCAATTGCGTATCTCAGCACCAAAAATTTCTCGGCTATTTCTGCTAGCTCTGGGCATAGGTTCTGGGCTCTCTCCTTTCTGTACACAATCAAAGCCTTTTCTTAGAGAGACCCAACTCCAAACACCAACCTGTAATAGACTATGGACACAAAGAAAAGTACCAATAGGAATTTATTAGATTGCAGCAGGCAAGGCAAAGGCAAATACAGCGCTGGGCGACAGGGAAGCTTCTGCTTCACCACTGCCATGCGGGCAAGTTCTCACTCCCTCTTTTTATCTTGCTTTTTCCTCTGATTGATGTGTTCTTCCTGCAGTATTCTGCGTATGTGCTGCGTGTTGCTAGGGGGTCTTTTTCTGCCTCCCGATGGATGAAGAGATGAAGAGTGGTAATCATTCTCTAGTATCCCTTCTTTAGTGCCTTCTTTCTGATATGGTAACTAAGCTTGAGTTCCTGAAACTTAAAGCTGATTAAGGAGCAGAAAACAAAGGATTGAGCAAGAGCATGCTTGCACATGGCTTTTCTATAAGCTTAAATAGTAACATAGTAACTTCTTGTTATTTTCAGTTATTTAACCTCCAGTGAACAAAAACAGTTTAAGCTTATCACAATTCCCCCATTTCTCTTGTTTTTAGTTATTTTTGTTCACTGTATCTTTGCAGTTCTTGTCTAGCTAACTCTAAAGTTTCTAAATTTTCTTCTTCAGGTATCAGGTCATACTTAGTTCTAAGGAGCATAAGGTGTGCCGCTTCCAGCCGGCTTTTCACTATAGTAATTAGTTTATTAAATATATACATGGTTCAAAGGTAAGCCCGAGCGCCAACAGAATTACTGGCCCCGCAATAGTAGAAAGCAGTGTGGTTAACCAAGGAGAGTGGTTGAACCAATTTTCAGGGGCATCAGCCTGAGGCACTGTTAATTCTCCTGATCCACTGCTGTTTGTAATGTTTGTCCAGCTTTGCCCTATTACCAGTACTGGGTTTGGTCCTACACTCTCTGGGTCATGTGGGACTGGTTCTTTTTTTATTAGTATTAAGCTTCCGCTATCAGTTCTAGGTTGCCAATATCTTACTCCCCAGGTTCGTCCTATTACCCATCCAGGATCTTGGTGTTCCAGAATTAAGACCCCTAGAGATTTACAATTTCCTTTTTTTCCATACGTTACCGTGTAGGGCATAACCAGGTGGGTCACACCCATGTGGTTCCCAGGTTACCTTAAGATATCTATCTTGTCTTGTAGGCGTCCATCCCATTGCAATAGTTTCACACCCCCAATAAGCACAATAATATTCATTAGGGAAATTGCAATATCCCTGCCCTGGGTTTGAACTGGGACACCAATAGGTAGCTTTAGAATTCCACCCAAAGCGGCGTAGGTTGTCTGGTGTACAGTCTTGACCCATTAGCTCACAATTGGTCACATTAAAGAAAGGAGCTCCCACAGTAACATTGACTTTGAGAATTTTAGAGTTTTCCCATCGAGCTAATGACCATTTAAAGGGCTGGTGTGGTAGGGTATCTATGGCATTAACTCCTTCTAAGTATAACATTAACAAAAGAAAAGTAATCTGCTGGGTCAAGTGGCGAGCATTATTGGGGGCGTAGGGATGGAAGCATATCTGAGGATTTTTCCATTTTATAGACTGCAACCTGTCCCCCTGCCCAGGGTCCCCGCTTCTATTCCCATTCTTGAGGCAATTCCCCGAATATTGTTTTGTTGTCCCACCCTGGGGGTTCCTTTCTCCACAACCTTTTATCTCTCTGCCTTGCTCGTTGACTCGGTTGCCTCGAGCCACGAGGAGTACCATCTTCTCGGCAGCAGGGATATTCTTCAGGAGGTCCCTGGGGACGATTCTGTTGCCTCTTGACGTAGAAATCCCAGTTCCGATATTTAACCGGGGGTGTATCACACCGGATTCCCTTTAGGCGTGTGCGGCAGGTGCAGTCAACAATCTCAGCTATGAACGGGATGGGTTCATTAGGGTGATAACAATAATATTTTGGTTCAATCCCTAATGCAAAAATCCTCCACCATTCTTCTGATTCTTTCACTAACCCCTCATGTTTAACTTTATATTCTAGAATCCAATCAGTTATGTTCCGTTGCAGTACCCAACAGGGGCTGCAAATTCCTCTAGGAGGGGTTCCTTGCCTACAATGACTCCACCACCTGTCCCTGCAGATTTTACAAATATAACAAACAAAAGGATAACAATTGCACTCTGGGTCTCTACACCTTATTTTAACATCAAAGTTACAAATTAATCTTTCTTCCGTGTAGTGTGGTTCTGGTGCATATTCTACACAGTGTCCATTCATTGACAATCTCTTCTCTGGATCCGTAACTTCAGGTCTCCGGGATTGCTTGTCACCTGCCACTCAGGGGTTGGTTTGCTCACTGGCCCTTTAATTCTGCTAGCATGAGTCCATCCCTTCTCTGCTGTTCTGATTGCAGTTTCTGTAGTAAGCAATACAAGGTAAGGGCCCTCCCATTGTGGGGTTAAGGTTGCTTCTTTCCAGGACTTTATCATTACCCAATCTCCTGGTTGCACCTGGTGCAGTTTCAAATCTAGTGGAGGTCTCTGAGCTAACCTTCCTTTTTTCCACAGATTTTCCCTATATTTCATTAGGCTGGTAATGTATACATTCATATTCTGATCCCTCAACTTTGGATGATCCTGTGATTCCTCCATATTGTAGGGCATTCCATACAACATTTCCAATGGAGATATTCCCATATCCAATCTAGGTTGTGTCCGGATATTTAGCAATGCTAATGGTAGGCATTTTACCCATGACAGTTTGGTCTCAATCATGAGTTTGGTCAATTGTTTTTTAATTTCCCCATTCATTCTTTCTACTCTCCCTGAACTTTGGGGGTGCCAGGGGGGTGTGATAATCCCATTGTATTCCCATTATTGCCATGGTTTCGTTAATTATTTTGGATGCAAAGTGAGGGCCTCTGTCTGAGTCAATGGTTTCCGTGACCCCATATCTGGGAATAATCTGCTCTAATAGGGTCTTGATCACTGTTTGTGCGGTTGCCCTTGCTGTAGGGAATGCCTCTACATAATGGGTTAGGTGATCCACTATTACCAATAAATATTTATACCTCCCGGTCTTCGGTAATTCAGTAAAGTCTAGTTGGATGTTAGCGAATGGCTGGTATGCTGTGGGTCGTCCCCCCATTAAGGATTTTCTTAAATTAGCCCTATTTACTTTCAGGCAGGTAACACACCCCCTCACTACCTGCTTTGCCAAGTCATCTATCCCAATGCACATGTGCTTAGTGGCAAATTGATCTACTAATGCTTGCGCCCCCCCAATGTGTTTTACTATGTATTCTCCTTATAATGTCCATGGCTACGGATTTAGGCAGTACAGTTCTATTATCCTCCGGGAGTCGCCATTCCCCTTTTGGGTTTTCCCTTAACCCCATCCTTTCCATCTTTTCTTTTTCCTGTGTGGTGAAACTATGTATTCTCCAGATCTTTTCATGATGGAGGCAATCTTTTGCCCTTGGGTTACTACATGCACATCCTATAGCATCAACTCCCCAGTTTCTCCAGCAAACATCACAAGGGGGTTCTTGCAAATTTCCTCCGCAAGTCCCACACTTCCTTCTTTCAGCTATCGGGTCCTTCTGAGGGGTAGATTGTAATGTCTGTAATGCAGCCCTTTTTGCTTCCTGATCTGCTGCATTATTTCCCCTGCTTTTAAAATCCAGTCCTTTTTGATGCCCTTTCAGGTGAACAACAGCAATTTTCCTAGGTCCCCTCAAGGCCTTCAGCAGTTTCCTGATTAGATCCTGGTGAACCAGGTCTTTTCCCTGGGAGTTTATCGACCCCCGCTCTTCCCATATTTTCCCAAAAGTGTGTATAATCCCATAGGCATATTTTGAGTCAGTATAGATGATACCTGATTTATTCTTCAACAACTGCAATGCCTGTAGTACAGCATAAAGTTCACAGGCCTGCGCCGACCAGGATCCACTTAAAGGGCCTGATTCTATAACTGCAAGTCCTTCTTCCCCAACTATTGCATAGCCAGAGACCCTTTTTCCATTAATTACTCGCAATGAGCCATCTACAAACAACTTATCTCCCTCTTCTAATTCTTCTTCATCCAAGTCTGGTCTTATTTTGGTTTGTTCTTCTATGGTAGATAAGCACTCATGGGCTAATTCATCTTCACTTGGCTTTCCGTATAAGAATTGGGCTGGATTTTGCAAGGCTGTCACCTCCAGGGTTAATTTTGGGGAGTCTAATAGGATTCCCTCATACTTTAAGAGTCAGGCATCCGTTATCCACTTTTCTGCTTTTTGTTGCAAAATTCTCCGGATATTATGAGGGGATAATACTCTCAGTTCCCCATTGAAAGTGATTTTATTAGCCTCCTCTACAAGCAGGGTGCAGGCTACTATGGCTTGTAAACATGTAGGCCAACCCCTGCTTACAGGGTCTAACAGCTTAGATAAGTACCCAACAGGTTTCTTTTTCCCAGCCCACTCCTGGGTCAGTACCCCATAAGCCGTCCCACTATCTGTATTTACAAATAGATAAAAGGGTCTTTTCAGATCGGGTAGGCTCAACACAGGGGCATTGATTAAATCATGCCGCAGGGCTTTAAAATGTTTGTTACCTTTCTCATCCCATTTCACTAGCCCTCCTTGGCTCAATTTCTCATATAAAAACTTAACCTTGGTGCTATAGTTCTCAATCCACTGTCGGCAATACCCCATGAGGCTTAACAACTGCCTAATTTGCTTCTTGCTCTTTGGAGG
>JANEHK010001980.1:0-10779 GCA_025960845.1 Tachycineta bicolor
AATAATAATAATAATAATAATAATAATAATAATAATAATAATAATAAAGGGGGTGGGGGAAAGGGTTCAGAACCACACTGAAATGCTGAGCCTTGCCTGAAAACTGGCCCCAGAGAGTTTCTGAGGGAAGCTGAACTAACCTCTGGAAAAGAGAATGCCTGAGCAGCCACAACCCACCTGGCAGGATGTACCCCGGCAAGCTGCAGCTGGGGACAGCCCAATTCGAGGGCCAAAGCATGAATTTTATAAAAGCAGATGGCAGAGCCTGCAAAGAGCCGGCCTGGGGGGTCCCTTCACATGCAGCACACTCAGCCTGGCAGCAGAGTGAGCGGTGGCCTCAGGACCGAAGTGCCACCCTCTCCTGTCCCTGCAGGGATGTGTTTTTGCAGGAGCAAAGCCTAGAGCCGGGTTTTGTGGCAGCCCTTCACTCACTGCCCTGTTAGTGAGGAGCTCTGTGGTTTTTCAGTCCATTAGCGTTGTTCTAGAGAGGAGCAAGCAGTGAAACAGCTGGGCTGGGAGAGCTCTGGGTGGACAATACCACATCAAAACCCAAAATCCACAGGCTCTGCCACGCACCACCAAACTCCGCTCTCAGTTAAAATGAGCACTATTAACTATTTCCTTCATCCTTGGCTGCCTTCCAGAACAGCTGATTATCCAAATCAGCCCCGGAAACAATGAACCTCCTGCAACAAACAGAATCGCAGGGCTCAAAAGCAGAGAGAGGAGAAAAGAGAAAAAAACAGATCTCTTTACACAAATCCTCTGCAAAGTTCTAGGGCCAGTTTGCCCTACAATTCCTTAAGGGATTATCCCCAAAGAGAAATATGCAACTGTGCTCCTAGCAAACCCCTTCTTTCCACCTAAACATCTTTGTTCTATCCACATCCACTCTCAGTTTACAAAGGTTTACTCAGCTTATTCCAATTCCTGCCTTTCCATAGGCCATGCATTGCCTGTTGACTTGGGAATCCTTGAGTTCTCAGCACCCTTTATTTCCCAGAACAGGGCATGAGGACTTTGTGAAATTCACTCAGAGGCTGGTAAACAGATTAATTTTTCTTTTATTTCCAAAGTGACTGATAAACACACACTGCTGGAAAAAAAATTCTTAATTCTGATCTGAAAATCTTAAACCACTGCTGGCTGGAAGCAGCTCTTGGAGTTTTGTCTGCCGTTGGACATTTTGCAGGATGAAAAGCTGTGCTCCATCCTGTCCCTCCATGAAATGTGCCTCCTCTGTGCTGAGCACCCACCCTGCTGCAAGGTGATTTTTGATTTACAGCATTTCGATCAGGAGCAGAAACTGATGGGTTTAAAACGATGGTGCTGCATTCTTCCAGGAACACCTGGGTGAGGAAATCTCCTCTTTAATTAATAATATTCTTGGGTCACATGCTGCTTATGTGTGTTTACCCATGGTCCACTCTGCACTTTATTTAGAGCAACAGATTGAATATTTTTTTTTTACCATTATCCACATTTTTTGAAAAAATATTTCCCTCTTACGTGGATTAGCTTAAAATATAACTCAAAATCACAGCAGGCCTTTCCATTTTCATCATGGCCTCACCATCCCTCTCAGTTTTTTTTGGGGGTTTTCCCCGACATTCAGGTGGTTTTAGAATCTTTTTGCCCTCTGCAAAGCTCTGAGCCAGACGCAAGAAAGAGACGGAGTCTTCGGGTTCTGATTTTTCAAGGTTGTGTGCTCTGTTTATTGTTTCTTATCTTACAAATGTCTCAGTGCCCCACAAAGGTCTGTGCAGCTGCTCGGGCATCTGGTGACTCCTCCCGGACTGAGCTGTCGTTATCTTTTATACTAATTGCTACTTATTCTTTATTTATCATTATTGGCCAATACCTATCACTTACACTAAACAGCTCATCCCTGCTTTGACCCAATCTCTTTGAACTGCTTTGTGCCACCGTCACTGCTGAAATGGAGTGAAGGAAGAAGAAAGAAGAAGCAGGAGACAACGCCCCAAATTCTCCATCTTGCTCCTATTCACCTCCATACTAAAACCCCAAACCCGCTGTTTTCTCACCTGTGATGAGCTGAACTCCTCTCTTTCACACTCCTGTGCCCTGCAATCCCTCCCGCAGTGCAGGAAGCCTTTCCCATGGACTGGGATCAATGCCAGTGTACCTCTGGGCTCTGTGCCATGGTCCCAGACCCCTCTGTCCAGGTCTGTGACCCTCCAGGGCAGCCAGAGGAATGCCCTGGACTCCGACTAGTTTTCTCAGTAAAACAGGAGCAAAGCTGTCCTGAGAGCAGTGGGAGAGGCTGGGCTGTTTTGCTGTGGATGGGGACGGCAGTCCTGGCCCTTGGCATCGGCAGAGATGGCTTCGCTCCTCTCGCTGCCCTGCTTTTGCGGGAGGGGTGGCCACGGCGACAGCGGCACGGCAACGGCCATTTCGGGTTAGCGCTGCCATCCCCTCCCTCCAAACCTCCCCAGCTGCCCCACCTCCCTTGGATTTGCCGCTTAAGGATAGACAGGGCAGAGGAAATGAAGGATTTGGGTGTTGTCCCCTTGCCCTCTGCTCTGACGCAGCCCTGAGAAGCAGCACCGCGCTCTGTGCTGCTGCGCTCCTCACCATCACCCGTCCTTTTTCCAAAAGCTTGGAAAACAACGGTGGGCCAAGCTCTGGGTTTGCCCCTGTGCTGTGCAGCAGGGCTGGGAGTAGCAGCAGCCAGGTCCAGGTGTGCTTCTGAGCTCCTTGATGTGTCTGTGCTGGCTGGGTGTCACCCTGGTTTTTCTGAGTTTTTAAAGCCTTTTGATTGTTCATAAAATTGAGTCAGATCTTTTAGCTACTGTACAATATTAGGAGCAGTTTCTGCCTATTCTCACACATGTAACACAAACAAATCCTTTGTTTTTCATTCCCTGTCCTCTGTTTGCATATTTCCAACCTGAAAACAATTGTAACTGACGGCTGGTGTGGCCATTGGGCTGGGAGGTGAAAACTCCAGAAGCCAATCTTCAGCCAGACCCACAAATGTATAAAAAGTAAGAAATAAACAGGCAGAGGGGCTCTGGGCTTGGCTCAGCCTTGTGCTCTCTGAGAGGAGCCCTCTGCCCTGCGAAATTTCTCGTCTCCGTGTGATTGCTTTGTGTATCCCGATCACAGCTGGGTATCAATCCTCTTCCCTTTGCACACCTCGGCTCTGGAAGGACTCTGAAAACAGACCTGGCCGGTGAATCACAGCCGCTGATTTTCCTCCTCAGCCTCTAAACACATCCATTAGCGCCAGAGCTGTCGGTTCTGTGCTGAACTCACCTCACTCCATCTTTACTAAAGGAGATTTCTCGGAAAAAAACTCTCCAGCGCATCACCATGGTTTGGTCTGCAATTTCCAGCATACAAGCACAATAAAAATAGGTGGTTTGTTATAGAGCACTAGACTTCAATATTTGTTAACGGTTCCATGTCCTTTTCTAGCAGGGGTTCCAGAAACTTCCTTGAACACAGTAAACAGCCAAAAGCCCAGGGTGAGCAGCCAGGCAGCCCCTCAAGCTGAACACACTGTTTTTGCAGGGACAGCTGCTCAGGTGTCTTTACACAGACACAGCTGAGCCATTTCTAAACAGTTTTTGCATAAATCTGATTTGGTCTACTGGAGGGAAAAAAAAAAAAAAAAAAAAGAGTAAAGAAAGGCAAACAGGGGGACAGAAGTGCAGTGTAGCTGAGGAGCTCAGCACAAACCCTCCAGTGGGGTCCTGAGCAAACTGCCCCAGCACAGAGGTGACCACCAGCCTCAAATCTTTTCAGTTTTTAGAAAAATGTGGCAGAGCCCAGACAAAAACACCTACTGCAGGTTAATAAATCCCTCAGCAAAGGATGGATGCAGGTGCCTTCCACCCTGTGCTGCTCAGCAAGCAGAGCCTTGGTCCCTCAAGGAGTTACACAACAATTTGCACGTGCACAGCTCCCTCAGGTGCCTCAGTTCTTTATCTGGACAAGTGTGAGGGATGTGGCCCTCAAAAAAACAACCAGAACCAGGTGTCCGCCCCCAGCCAGTGCAGAAAAACAGCCAAAGGTTCTGGGAGCCATTCCTGCAGGAACTGCAGCATTCCTGCAGTATTCCTGGCCTGTGGCAGTGCAGAGATAACCACCAGCACTGGAGTTCTTCGGATTCCCAGCCCGGATTTGTGTCCACCGCGCTGCTCACACACATCCCCCGGTCCATCACCCCACAGGAGCCGTTCTGGTGATTCCTTAAGTTTCAGCTTTCATGTATTTCACATTCTGTGCTGCCCAGGTGCAGCTCTGAGCTCACACTCAGGGTCACTCAGCTCTCTGCACACAGCAGGGACACAAAACAAATCCTGTTCCTGCTGCACACCAAGGACAACTTTCAGCCCAAAAGCACAAACAAGGGTGGCTGGAGGGAGGAACAAGAGTGATGGGACCTCACAGCCTGGAGCTGGAATTGGACAATTCAACCCCAATGTGCAAATGGACCAAAACTGATCAGTGTGAGACCTCGTGACCCTTTGTCCATTTTGTGACCATTTTGTGACCATTTTGGGTCCACCTTGGTTGTAGCCCTGGTCAGGCTCTTGTCCTGCCCAAGGTGTTTCCTAAAAGTCTTTCAATAAATATCTGATTTCTTCTCTAGCTCTGTCCAGTCTCTGATCCAGATCAACACCCACAGCTCCTACAGCAGAACCTACAGCATCTACAGCTCCTACAGCCGCTCCCACTGCTCCTTACAGCAGCCCCACCCCAGCTCGGTTCCTTCTCCAAGCCTCCCTCAAGTGCGGAATTCAAGCTAAAGTTTGTTTTTCACAGCTCAAAGGAGAATTTCTTTCCCAAAGCAGTGTAGAGCAGTACCCCAAGTGCTGGTTATTTGTTGGCTTTTGGATCAAACGCTGCAATGTTCAGCATCTAAACTGGGGAGCGGGGCGTGAGGATTTGGAGAAGCCCTCTGGAGGCACACGGCCCCCGACATTTCCAGGCAGTGGGAATGGAGCTGCCATTCCACAAGGAGCCCTGAGTAAGAGCAGGAAACCTCCCTGGCTGCAATGTCTCCATTTCAGGTGGAATTTATCCCCCAAAATCTGGCTGATCCAGCATGGAGTTCCAGCTCCTCGGGAGCCACAGAGGGTCTGATCTGGGATCACTGGGATCTTTGTGCCTGGCAGTGCTGAAAGAGGAGGAATGGGAGCAAATCTAAGGAAAAATTTAGAGCTGAGCCCAGATAAAATATAGAAGCTCAGGATATATTTGCAGTGATTAAAAAAAAAAAAAAAAAAAAAAAAAAAAAAAGGATTCCAGAGGCTGAAGTATGTCAGGGTTTTGTTTTGTTTTGTTTTGGTTTGGTTTTTTTCTTATAGGAAACTTCCTTGAACAAAATGCTGTCTGAGCTTTTTTGAGTGTGTGTTTTTTTTTTTTTTTTCTTTTTTTTTTTTACTTCAAACAGGATTCATTTCACGCACATATGGATGCCTAAAGAAAATATTTTTCAATCTAAGCTGGACATCTAAGCTTGCTCTCCAAAGGCAAAGCAAAGTTCTAAGACGAGAGGCAGCTTCCAACCACCCCCTCCAAATGCCACTTCGGCTTTTTGTATCCTCTGTTTGTAAAATCAGCACTGGGAGTGTAGCACATCAAACATCTGCCCCGGCAGCCCTGAACGGTGCTGAGGTCAATTAATATTCGCACACTTTCCTTTTCAGTTCATTTCTGCCCAGTGCTGGAGAGGACGAGGGGTGGAGCAGGAATTAGAGGGCGTTTGAAGTGAAGTCTGAGCTCAGAATTGTGTGTTTCTGCATTCAGCCAGAGAATGGAAAATAGTAATGGGTGACCTAAGCCTCCCCTCAAGATTAGCCACTGCAGCAGAAAACCTAAATATAGAACTGAGCAAGGAAAGACTGAGAATTACTCATCAAACTTATCTGATGGATACCTGGTGCCTCCCAGGAAGGAATGGGGGTGTTGCGGAAAGCTGGAAGCTGTTTGGAAGCTGCTCAGAAAACTTTCGTGAGCAGAAATGAAGAAAGAGGCAAAGTCACCGGGTAAATTATTCCAGCGACTGAGATTTCACTGTTTGAATCCCTGCAAAACTGGAGCCAGGTTTTAAGGAAATGTTAATTGTGGCCAATTTTGAAGCTTCGCTTTGCAGCTTGCTAAGAAATTAAATGTCACCGTGTGCCTGAAAGTGCTTTCTGAGAAACGAAGCTCTCTTGAAGTCATTTAAATTCCTAATCTTACTGAGCTTAAATGTTGTTCCTTGAAGAGAAGGAATAATTTAATGAAGCACATCAGAAATGTCCAGCTCACCAATCTTTTATCACATGCATTTTCTATTCCCACGCTGGTTTGAAATGCAGCGACCACACAAGGATGGAGCTGAGATCCTTAGGGCAGTGAGCTCTTTATCCTGGATTTCAGGAGCAGATTTGGCCCCTTTGGGAATCTGCTGGGACAGTCCCACGGGACAAAGCCCTGGAGGGAAGAGGGGCTGGGATGATATCCAGGGATCAGCTCCTCCAGGCTCATGAGTGGCACATCCCAGCAGAGTGCCCCAGCCACACCCAGAAGGCAAAAGCAGGGATTGAGAAAAGGAAGGAGGATTTGAGGCTGGAACATCCAAGGAAGCTGAAGGTCACAAATCCGTGGGGCTGATGAGAGGCATCCCCGGCCCCTGAGGGAGCTGGAGCACTCCCCATCATATCCAAGAATTTGTGGCAATCCAGTGACATCCCCAGTGCCTGGAAAAGGGGAGAAGAGGGGAGAAAAGGGGAGAAGAGGGGAGAAAAGGGGAGAAGAGGGGAGAAAAGGAGACTCCAGGCCAGTCAGTGTCACCTGTGCCTGGCAGGAGCACAGATCCTCCTGGAAACTCTGCCAAGGTCAGGGCACCTTCCACTGGACTGGGCTGCTCCAAGTCCCACCCAGCCTGCTCTGCCACACGTCCAGGGATGGGCCCAATATGTGTATTCCCCATTAAAATCCCTATTTAATTTAAAACCCTCACTGCAAATTGCCCACCAGGTTACTGGGGATATTTCTGTGTCACTCGTTCAGTGTCACGTAGCTCATGATTAAGCTTGATTTGATTAATCAGCTAAGCACTTGAAATTTAAAAAAAAAAAAAAAAAAAAAAAAAAAAAGACAACCCAACATTTTCCCTATTTCTCTCATTTTTTACATGTTTGTTTAAGTCAGAAAATGAGCCAAAGAAGAATGCTGGGGACGGTTGGAGTACAGGGCATCCCTTTGGCTGCCCTGGAGAGTCAGGGACCTGGGCAGGGGGGTCTGGGACCCCAGCCCAGAGCTCAGAGAGACACTGGATTTGATCTCAGTCCATGGGAAAAACTTCCTAAACTGAGAGAGGGTTTGCAAACCACAGGAGTGTGAAAAAATAGTGATTTTAGATTCATAGCATTGGAGTGAATGGGGACAAAATGGAGAATCTGGGGCATTGTCTCCTTCTTCTTCCTTCTCCTTTCCTCACTCCATTTCTGCAGTGACGTTGGCACAAAGCAGTTTGTAAGGATTGGGTCAGTGTATAGGTGACCTTTTTAGTAATAGTGATAGACATTGGTAAGAAATAGTAAATAACGAACACGTAGTAATTAGTATAAAAGATTAAGGACAGCCCAGCTCGGGGGGAGACGTGAGCAGTCCATGCAGCTGCAAACATCGTGCTGGACTGTGAAAAATTTGTAAGATAAGAAACAATAAACAAAAAAATGCAACCTTGAAAAATCTAAACCTGAAGACTCCGTCTCTTCCTTTGGCTTGGCGCGGAGCTGTGCAGAGGGGAAAAGACCCTGAAACCACCTGAATGTTGGGAAAACAGCCCCCAACATGGGACCTGCCCCCAGCAACTCGTTTTTACACTGTGATTTTTCCTCCCCCTCTGACCTGTGCTCCTCAGGAGGGATCATTTTCCTGCAGTGCCAGGGGGACAGGCCAGCGATCCCACATTTCTCACCCTGGGAGAGCAATTCTTCCAGCCTGCTGTGCTCCTCTCCAGCTCTGCAGCTGGGACCAGATGGTTTGGGGACCTCCAGAGCACGGGAAAGTTCTGGGATTTATTCACCAGCTGCTCCAGGTGCTCAGCAAACCTCAGCTTCCCTGCAGCGTTTCCAGGGTAATTCGAGGGGTTCTGCCCCTGGGGTGGGAATTCTGAGGCACAGCAGGCTTTAATCTTGTGGGGTCTCACGGCTGGCTGTGGGTAGCTGTGCTCTCCATGCACCTCATCCTGCACTTTTGGGGCACCGTGCTGGACTGTCAGTCCCAGCCTCGCTCAGGAGAAAGCAGGGGAGGTGCTGAGGAGCACAGGATGAGCCCAAAGCAGTTTGCTGATGATGTGTGTCCTCCCCAGCAGAGAATTTCTGTGTCAGGTACAGAGAAGTGATCAATCCCTGGCACCGTGACTGATGCCTTAGGATTTTAGATTTTATATTTTTCATCTATCTGTAATCCTGCAATTCTTTAGTGTACAACTCTAAAATCCATATCCAGTGCTAGCTACTGTCCTCGTATTTTGGTCAGACACAACAATTCCTCTCCAGGCAATCAAGGACATCTCACTGCCTCAGGCCTGAGAGGTGGAAACAAAAGTGAGTTGGGGACAGCAAACTTGGGGTAAATGACTTCATTACCTGAAACTGTAATTGGAATATTGACCCCCAATATGCAAATGGACCAAACTGATAAAAGTGTGAAAACCCACGACCTGCTGTCCATCTTTGGGTGAAGCCCCTGGGGTGCTTCGTCTGCCCTGAATGTACCTGGAGGCCCTTCAATAAATAGAACTGCTTTTTATAAAGAGAACTTTAATTTTGTGTGGCCTCTGTTTCAGGTAGCCCCAAAAGGCACCGTGGCAGCCCCAGCTCCTGCAGCACAGACCAGGGACCGTCCTGTGAGCGCAGGGAATCACCTGGGATGGAAACCACTCTGGCTGGAGAGCTCGGGGTGAGCAATTAGCCCTGAGAGTTACTCACTGCTGCTATCTCTGAGTTCCCACATTACTGTCACCATCGTCTGGGCGGAAGTGCTGGGCGCTCTTCAAACTGGAGAAAGTCATTAATGAATGTCACGGAAAGAATTACGAAGCTTCATCGAGCCTCCGGCGCTGTCTGAGCGTGTTGTCCGTGGGAATGGGACCGTGTTGCCAGTCCTCAGCCCTGGGGATTTCCACTCCCTGCCCCTCCGCGCTGCTGGTGGCTCTGCTCCGGGGAGGGGATGCTGCTGGGGAGGGTGGCGGTGCCAGGGCAGGGTGGGCACGGGCCGCAGGGCGCCGAGGAGCAGTCCCACCTCAGGGGGAGGGCGGTGATCACCGCTCTGCTCCTGGCTCAGAGCTCAGGGAGCTCTTTCGCAGCTGAGCTCTGTCCCCCCGCTCCCTGCCCAGTTACCCCTGCAGTGCCAGCAGCCTGCCCTTCCCACCCTGCTTCCCGTGTGTCGCTTCTTTATCTCCTTTTCCTGTCAGAGTTGGGATTAAACGCTTGAGAGACGGTGTTTCGTGTTCAAAATCAGGTGTTTATTAATTCTTATCTATGTTACAGTCTCACAAGCTGGGAGTTCTGGTTAATAAAGTAAAAAGTTACCCCCATTTCTTTCTTTGCAATGCCTTTTAAGGATGAGTCCAATTATGAAATGACACCTAAATTATTTTTACTTTTAACCCAATGACCGACCACCCGTGGCCTGCAATGTGGATTTTTCTACAAAATGCCACCCAGACCCATGAAGAAGAAGGTGAAAAAGAAGGACTGGCCTACGCCCTAAAGCCTCTATCTTGCTTTATATATATTACTGTATTCTAAAACCTTAAACTCTCAGTTTTCCACCCTGTGATATCACAGACTTCTATTCAAACCCCACACCCACAATCCCAGTGCTGTCACTCAGTTTTGGGAGCTGTTCCACGGCCTCAGGTTGAATGTATTGCTCTCTTGGGGGTCAGTGCCTGTCAGCATAGAAATCCCAAAACTGTCGGTGCCCAGGGTTCCAGCACCTGTGGATGTCACTGAGACACACAAAGCAGTCACACGCAGACAAGAGATTTTTGCAGGGGTCCTTCTGATCCAGCTCCCAGCTGAGAGAGCCGAGAGAAGAGACCCCTTTGTTTATTTCTTACTTTTTATACATTTGTGGGTCTGGCAGAAGATTGGCTTTTTGGGGTTTCCACCCCTCAGCCTCAGTGGCCAGACCAATTGTCAGTTACAATTGTTTTCAGGTTAGAAATATGCAAACAAAGGACAGAGAATGAGAAACAAAGGGTTTGTTTATGTTACATCTGTGGGAAAAAGGTAGAAAACTGCTCCTAATATTGTACAGTAACTAAAAGATCTGACTCCATTTCAAAAGGCTTTAAAAACTCAGAAAAACCAAGGTAACACGTGGACTCTGCTCAGTTCATCTGTAAAATATTCCATGCATGTTTTGGGCCAGTCCCCACCCCTTCCTTCCGAGCCCCGCTGGAGCCGTGCTGGCAGCCCTGGAAGGAAACTGGCAGCGTCACAATGGAGCTTTATCAGTCCAAACCTGGAAAGATTTCCTTTCAAACGTGACCTGAAGTCAGTTCCCACACCAGGCTGCTCGGGACCTCCCTCTCCTCCTCCAAGTCAAGCCCGAGGTGTTTGGGGACTGTCAGCCACCAAAAAGAGGCATTTTCCCTAAGAAGGCAAAGCTGAGTGTAAAGCACAAGCCTAACGAAAAAACCCTGCCCAGAGACTTATCCAGCCAGGAAGGAACAGGGGGAATGTTGGGTGGTGAAGAAAAGGTGGGCTAGATTTCAATTCATCCCTGGATGTTCAATTCATC
>JANEHK010001981.1:0-10775 GCA_025960845.1 Tachycineta bicolor
TCCTGTAGTCATTCTAGTAGTCAACTTTCCTTATAACATAGTCCTTCTCTGCATTTTTAATTAAAATCTCATCATTAGAATGCACAGAGAAGACAGGTGCAATTAACAGGGTCCTTTCCACTCTGAAGAACATCTGGAAGAAGGGATGCTGTGGTGATAAAAACCCATTAATGAGAGAGAAGAGGCAATGTGTGAGTGATGAGGTTGCTGTCACTAAAGCCATAACCTCACACGTGCACAGAAGTCAGGGAGGCTTCATCCCACAGGTGATGCCAGAAGGGAACAACCTCACTGCAGGAATGAGGGCAGAGGTGACAATGGGTCAGAAGAGCAGCATCTCCTGAGGGACTGAAATTCAGCTGTGAACTGGAACTGGCAAGGTGCTGCCATGTCCTGTCATTGGCAATGGTGGGGGTGGTGCCTGCTTCTCTGAGCACTTTACCTGAAAAGATCCTATTTTGGCACTAATCAGTCAGGAGCTGAAGGGAGCGTTTTTGAGAGAGATCGAGAAACTGGGTTGAGAGTTTCAGTGCCTGATGTAAATACTGCAATAGCTTGGACTTTTGTCAATCACTCACATTTGGGAGCTATCTCTCTAAGGACTCCCTTCCCTGGCACATCCCCAAACAAGTTCAGAGGTGCCACTTGAAGAAAGGTGTGATTGTGAAATTTTCACAAGCAAAGGGGTGTAGACTTAGCTGATTTTTTTTTTTTAAATTGAGATGCACTTGTTTTTATTCTCAATTGCCTCACTGACGTTACTACATACCTCAGAGCAGCAGAAATATGTCACCTGCTTCATGCCACTGCAGCCATCCAGTCTCTGGGAACCTCTCCTGCTTACAGCTGATGCAGTTTTACAAATAACACGTTAATCTTGCAGATCTCCAGCCATTTGCCCTGTTTTACCAGGGCTTGTACCCATCTGCTCCATGAGGTAAGTCCGTGCCTGGAGAAGATGTGGCACTTCCAGAGTTACTGTGCTAAAATTGATTTGCCACTGCTCCACAAAGAACTGGGACATTTGGTCACTTGCTCTGGCTTAAAGAAGGCATTGCCTGGTGCTTTAGACATGAGGGGAAGAAATTGCAGCAATTTAAAACAAAACCAGGAAGTTTTACCATTAGATAAGTCAAAATTGCTGGACCAGATGTGGTAACACTTGAAGAATGAAGCAGCTTTATCAGTAGGTTGCTTATGAATTATTCCTTGGTGAATGTTCTATTTTTCAAGAACACTTAAGTGACTTTTTTTTTTTTTTTTTTTTTT
The DNA here is from genome assembly GCA_025960845.1 of Tachycineta bicolor. Lineage (NCBI taxonomy): Eukaryota > Metazoa > Chordata > Aves > Passeriformes > Hirundinidae > Tachycineta > Tachycineta bicolor. The sequence goes on from JANEHK010001981.1 coordinate 1,270, forward strand.
TTTGCAATTCTACTAGATTCAAAATAGTTATTGGACAGGGGAATGGCACAATTGGATAGAGTAATAACACAATGGCATAAGCTCTGCCTTTTTGGTTTTAGTTGTGCCACATCATGATATTTTTAAAAGTCCAGCTACTGAAATGTGGTTTCTACTGGCAAGAGAAATAGCTTTTCATCTTTTTATCTAATCAAGAACAGTGAAGAAATCCTGGACCAGGCAGCAGACAATTATTTATAATGCAGTGATAGTTGGTTCTTTGACAGGATTAGCTCTGTTCATGTAGCTGGAGGACCATGAATGACATGCAAAATACAGCATGTGAGCTTGAAATCGAACGAAGAATGGATATAAAAGAGCAAGCTCCTAAAAGCACAAATGTAGTAATCACTTGGCGAAAATTAATGGTGTGGCTTAGTATGACAAGGCAGAACAGCAGAAGCATAAAAAACCTGCTTGAAATACTTTTTTTTTCTTGCATGAGGGGCAAGCAGAGGTGCTTGCAGTGTTCAGTTTCACCAATATTTTATAGAGGATCGTAAGGAATTACTTTAACATGATTTTAATAAAATAGGTCCTTCCAGGGAAGAGAGGAATATCATCTCTTGTGATAAAAACTTCTCTTACTACACCTGCACTTAGTGTGGTGAGTCACAGCTTTGGATTCTGCCCGAAGCACCCCAAACCTCAGGGTACAGAAATGTTCAGTGAAGTCCACTTTCACAACGTATTTCACCTAAACACCTGCTTACTGCAAAGTACATTTTGTGCCTGTTTTGGCAGCAACTGCTGTTGTCTAACAAAAAAATCATCAAAAAAAAAAAAAAAAAAGAAAATTCAGATGAGACTAAATGAAATCAAAACCACCTCAGGGGCAGCTTAAGAAACACATTCACAGCAGTTCACTGCCAGCATGCCATCACCAGAAAACCTCTAATGGTCAATAAAAGGCCATAAAAGGCCCGACTAAATCTATGCAACATTCAGTGTGCCATCAAGGGCTCTAAACTCAGGCTCCAGTACAACTTCTAGGGGAAAAAAGATGTCTCAGGCAGATGGTTTAACAGGAATACATTGCAACAGTCCTAGAGCTCTCCAGAAAGCTTCCAGGTGATCACAGAAGCTGAGAGCAGTGTTACACTTACAGTATCCACAAGAATTTGTGTAGAAAAATGAGTTTTCAGATATGGTCAGGGCTATCAGAGATTACAGCCAATGCCCCTTTCAGGGAATAGTAAAGAAGCAACACCTCTTGATGGCCACTGCTGGTTGAAGATTATCAGCTGCAGAAGGAACTCACAGTCCCAGCTATGAGTTTTAAATGTTTGCCAGTTGATTAATATGTTTGTAATACAGAAAACAAATGCCTCAAAATGAAAAGAAGGCATTTCATCCTAAAGAAAAACAAATATCTCTGGATCTCCTTATTCTACTCTCCCCTCTCTGACTGGTGTCCTTGGACCTCACCAGTTGTGCTCCTCCTGCAAACAGCCACAGGATAAGGAAATACTCTTTGTGTAGAGACCCATTCCCCACTGCCAGTTACAAAGAGGATCACGCAGCAGGTTTGGCATCCTGTGATGTACTCATACTCATTCAAAAATGGTGAATTAAAAAGAAAACAAAACTGCTTGGAGAGGAGCTACAAAAACGTCAATCCAAAGAAGAGCCAAATGCTCAACACTGTATGATGGTATATGAAGATGTGGAGGCCACAAGCTGTTCTGGGTAGTCCAGATTGGACATTAGGATATTAGGATATGTTTTTGGTGGAAGGATAGAAAAACACTGCAGAAGTTGTCCTTGGAGGTTTTCAGGACCTTGTTCAGGACAAGACAACCCATTGTAGAGGTGGTGGCAGCCCCAGTTCAAGTGGGTGTTTGGAGTGTCCCCTCCAGCCAGCGTTGCTGTGCTCCAGGTTCACAGGCACAGACAGACGTAGAAGGGAATTTAGAGAGTAATTCCATTTATGCTAGGAGGTAAACATGATGTGGTGGTATTTCTGCCATTTTTCCTATTATTATCTTGTTGGTGTACACTCCTAGATCTTATTTATTGCAACCAACGTTTACGAAAAGTGAATTAAGATATTCTTTTCCCTCTTCAACTATTTGCCCAGTTGTTCACTTCTGAAATATTTTCTTCTGATGAGAAATTTCTCCAGCTTCTCTGAAGAATTTGGTTGCTGTTGGCTTTCAACACTTTTTTCCTCTCCATATTCAGTGCCATGATGTTTTCTTAGTAGCCAATACTTAGGGTGCAGAAATAAAGGTTTTGGTTGTGATTTTACAGTTGCTCCGTGGGTCAGCCCCACACCTCTGTACGGAAAAGAATCACAGAATGGTTTGGGTTGGAAGGGGCCTTAAAAACATCTCATTCCAATCCCTGCCATGGGCAGGGACACCTTCCAGTATCCCAGAGTGCTCAGAGCCCCATCCAGCCTGGCCTTGGACACTTTCAGCCACAGCTTCTCTGGAAGGAGGACAGGAGTCTCATTAAAGAGCAGGATTTCCTTGTTAGTTCAGCTGATGAAAAATTTCCAGCTAGTGGAAGAACTCTAATATATGCAATCTCTTTGGAAATAGCCTTGGAGCTATGTTTTTTACTAAGGAATGCTGCTGTCCCAAGGAGACACCAGACTAATTAAACCATAGAAACCTAAGAGTGCTTTTGTCCATGCTTACACCTTTTTGTATGCACTCTCTATCATCTGACTGTTTGCTTTGACACTCACCAGACCAGGCCAGATATTTGACTGCTTCTTGTCCTTCCATAGCTACTCTCTTTGGTCAGTAATCCTTCTGAGTACACTGATTTTTTTTTCCACAGTTTTGAGTTAACTCAGGTGGTCAAGCTGTGGTCGTGCATGGCTAATTACAGTGGAAGGAGAAAAAGGAGTACACTGATTAACATTCTGCTCCTTTGGAGAGACTGAGAAACGGCGTTGGCAGCTCCAGCTCCACTGACACCCTGCTGGCAGCTCATTGCCCGTGCTTCTGAATCGCAGTGATTTCTGAAAAACGTGCCGTATCCTTGACTGGTAACTGGGAGGGTAAGAACACAGTTCCGGGCATTTGATGTTTGATGCAGTTTTAAAAAGCTTTTCTTCCCTGGGCCCCCTGCGGCCTTCCTCCACAGCAGGCTCAAGCACTGCAGGCTTAATTCCTCGCTCTGCTTCCACTGGGGCACAGAGCTCTGTGCTCCTGAGGGCTCTGGAGGAATTCCATCCAACAGGACACTCAGAGAGATCCAGCCTTACACAAGGTCCAAGTGGCTCTGTGTAATGTGCCCGTGCTGACGGCTCTGTGACATTGGACCCATTCAGGGACAACGCACAGAAGGCTCTGCAATCACTCCATGGGAACCAGATCTTTTGTTAGCTTAAATTAAGACCTTAAATATACATTTTTTTTAATTTAGGCTTCTGCCTCGTTTTTATCAGACCCAACTATTTTCTTCATGCTGTGACAATTAATTGGATTATTTTCATTTAAAGATCCAAGACCACAAGATAAGTGGAATGGAACAGAATTGTTTTCTTTTCCCTGCTCACCCTCATTAGTAGTCTAAACAAGTGTAAGGCTGCATTAAGTTTGTAGCTATTTTGTTAGCTTGAAATCACTTTTCTCTCTTCTGCAGATGGAGGCTGTGCTTAGATCATTATATTCCAGGGTGCAGTTGTGGTATATTAAAAGTGAAAAGGCTACTTACGGAATTTATGCTTGCAATTACCTTGGTAGTGAAAAGGGACGGCAACAAAAGTAAGTTTCACAATGAAAAGGAGCAAAAAGGAAATTACAGCATGTTTACTTTTTTTTTTTTTTTTTTTAAAAATATGAAAAGTGGCATAAAACACTGCCAAAATAAAAGTGTAGGCTAAATTGGGCAGATGTTGGTAACAGTGCAAACTCTGCCTGCAATAGAGGTGAGCCTCCAAAACGTCATCCCATTTAGTAGGTTGGTCTTGACAGGGTGGTTGCCTCAATTTCACACGGGCTTGACCTTCAGATGCAATGGTTGACCAGTCCGTGTCCTAAGCAACCTTTGAAAACTTGCTGGAATGCTGAAGCTGTTGGGAAGCTGTCAGAGCTGTTAGTGCTTCATCTGGAAACTTGTAGAAGGTCACTTTTGGGATGAACGGGAGAAGGTAGGTGTCCTTTATTGACATTAAACCTTGAGAATGCCAGAGATTTTGCCGGGTTAGGCCAGTACAGTCACATCTTCATGTGCCAGATTCACTTGCAGACTGTGCGTGCATGTGTTTGTGACTAGGACAGATAAATGGACAAGGATCCCATAATATTTCTGTCAACTGAAAAGCAATTCTCAATAGCTTACCAAGAATTCACCAGCAAAAAAATTAATCTTCTCAAAAAAAAAAAAAAAAAAAAAAAAGAAAAAAAAAAGGGTTAATTTTGGGTATATTTTTAGTGTTTTTGTGAGACATGGAAAACCTGGGTATTAACCCTCCATTTCAAATGAGAATTATACTTTGGTTTTGAAATGTTTTGCCTAGAATCTCCTGCTTCGCATTAGGTGCAAAGGGTAGCTAAGCCAATTTGCAAAGCTAGCTCATTTCAGAACTGACCTTTGCCAAATGGAGAACTATCATTTTTTTAACCCTGAAGATTTTTCCCGCATTTCCTTGATGTGTGAGAAATATCCAGACCTCAAGAGCAGACAGCTCTAGTTCTGCAAAGAGTTTTCTCTCTCTCTTTGTGTAGCAGAACCAACGTTTACTGGTTGCTGTTGAGGTTGGAGAAATGTCCTTTCTGCAACTTTGTCACTGAAGATCAGATTAGCAATAAAAATCTAGAATAGACCTCTGTTAACAAACAGCAAACATGGAGAACACCCCCTATCCTGTTGAGTAAGAAGAACCAGTGATGAAAGGTGTGACAAGAACATGAAACAGAGGAGAACCTCTGCCTGGCTCTCAGGGGTTGGGGAAATGTTGTAGGAACAGTCAGGTACTGCTAAATGGGCTTAGGGAACAGGGAAGGCTCTAGGAAATGGAGCTGGAAGTCAGTGAGTGAGGAGATGCATGTAAATCAAGAATGCAGCAGAGCAGGGGTTGCATCTCTGTGTAGGACAGAGTTTTTCAGGCTTTCAATGATCCCATTGAACTGGAGAGTAGTGGGGGAACAGGGCAGAAAAGATTAAATAACCAATGCACATGGCCTAAACTCTGGGATTTCATCACCATCATCTTCTTTTTTTTTTTTTTTTTCTCCCAGACTCATGGTTCTGTGAACTTTGTGAAAGTTTGGGAGAGGAGAGATGATTTTAGATTTTTGAGCCCTTAAGAATTTGCAGTGCTTCCTTCACCTTGGATTAGCTTAATTTTGGGTTAGAAAAAAACCCCAAGTTCTTTCCAGTGATCCCTTTACACTGTGCTTGCTTCTTCCACCATGGAACCAGCAGCTCTGCTCTTGAGACTCCTTGATCCTTGGACCTGTGGTTTTCTCAGGTTCTCTCTGATTGCTCTGATCTCTCCCCCTACCAAATATTCCTCCCTTCCATGCATCTCCTCTGAGGTACAGCTGAATCACTCATGTTAGCAATGGAGTGCCTGGACATGACCACAAAGCTTTATGGTCTAAAAAATACCAGTCCTTTTTTGCACAAACCTTTCATGGTTCCAGAAGTGCTTCTTCACAGCCCCGCTGAGATTTATCCCATTTCCTTGTAATCCATCCTCTTACCTGCCATACTGGCTCCATACATTGAGCTACAGATTCTGGAGCCACAGGTTTTGACTCTCCTGCAACTGACCATCAATCCATGAGATAACAAGAGGGAGATCTTGTCACTTCAGCCCCGTTCTGTGGGACAGGGCCAGACTGTGGCCTGTGACAGAAGTGTGGTGTTCTGAGTTACATCACAAGACATGGCAGCTCCTCTTCCAGCCAGGTTGGTCAGTCTCTGTGCCTCCTGCGCCTCTTTTGCTGTCCTTGGTTCTCCTGTGTCAGCTACACCATGCTGCGATGCCAGCCAGCCCTTCCAAACAAGAACATCCTCTCCTCGAGCTCTTCCAGAAGCTGTGTGCACTGGGATTGCTCCTGGGACTTCAGTATCAGGCCCTAAAATAGATGCATTAGGGTCGAAAAACAGGGAACAGAATGTAACAGCAAGTTGCATCATTTTGTTTACATCTTGTTCCAGTTTCTTTTTTCCCTAATTTATTTTCAGAGCTTTATGTCAGACAGAAAAGCTGCACTTGATCACCATATAGGAAGCAAATGTTGAGTAAGAAGACAGACTATGTGGTTAAGCTTGCAACACACACTGATCTCCTGTGTCTCGGGATAATGTGAAAAAACTCCAATGGATTTAGCAAAAAATCTGCAGAGAATCTTTGCTAAAAAGAAAAAAAAGCACATGATCACCACTGAGCCACTGTAAGAACAGATCAAATCTATAGACTAAGAATAAGATGTCTGGAAAATATGAGTATTTTTGTTTAGTATATTATTTTGTATCCCTGGGACTGACTGGGAAAACCGCCACCTTCATTCTTCTCTGGAATTTCAAAGAAAGGACAATGCTGACTGTGCTAACTGATGAATAATACTGAGCTTCCTTAATTAAAAATAGTTATTATTAGTTAGTGTATTTGTTAACTGTTTTGTTCCAGACTTTCCATGTTTCTTTGTTTATGGAAAAAGATAATGTCCTAAATATGTCTCTTGCAAATCCACCAAGGATTTTCTCCAAGGAGAATCCAGGAATAATATTTTAAGAGATGACGTTGTTTAAGCGAACTCAGCTATAAATATTTTAATTGCTTACAAAATGAATCAAATCTGTCACATCCTTAACTCCTGCCTGAGGAATCTGGTATCTCTGTGCCAGGAAGAACTATGCTGTTGGTTCCAAATTGCCTGCAAAAGTCACAGCCAAGCCAGAAATTCATGCAAAAAAAAGAGTAATACTACTTACATAGGAGAGAAGTCATTTCAATGGTATTGAAAACTGGCAAAATCCTGGTTTTGGAAGGGCTGCTGGGAATTGTTGAGATGTTCAGGATGTGAGTTGACAGTCTGTAAGGTGACTATACCAATTTCCTTGATTTTGTAGAGCTGAATGGGTTGCTTTGTTCCTTAGACTATACACATGGAAATATAAGTGGTTTCCCTGTGACATAGATGCTATTAATATAAAGAAAGTTATCTGGGTTTTCAGGAAAGTATAAACTAGAGCTTTCTCAGAAAGGGTGTGGATATAGAACAGCCTGTAGCTGCCTGTATGGAACAGAGCTGGACTGTTTCAAATACCCTCAAAAGGCACCTCATTTTTAAAATTGAACTAATATTACTTATTTGTTGACTTTTTTTCCTATTTTTAAGAGACATAGCAAATTATGTGTTCTGCCTCTAGATTAAGAGGTGAAGCAAAAATTATATGCCCCTGGTTAAATTCATGTTTTGTCCACGCTTTGAATGGTGAAATTCTGGTTCTCTTCCTTCCAAAAATGTAATAGAAATTGCAACATGGCAACGCAACAGATGAGAGTATGGAATGGCTTCCAGGCTAGGAATAGAGAAAAATGAGAAGGAACAGTATAAAAAAAAAAAGAGTAGCACTGCCAGGATGGACATGATGGACATGGACTGTCAGTTCATCATCTGTGCTGCTAACAAAATCAACACCAAGGATCAACACCAAGATGCTCTCAGGATCAGGACAAGCCAAAGGAAGTGAATTTCACACAACACACTGTCCCAGGTGCTGGGAATACAAGATGTTTCCAGGCTTTTAAGAGTAGACTGTACAAGCATTTGGAAGAGCAAAACCCTTGGAGTTATGATTTAGACAAACATCAGGCTCGGGATAGGCAAAGGGTGAGAGGGTTTTCAAGGATTCCTTTGTGAATTTTTCCCACTCTTCCTTTTCCTTAGATGTCAGGCCATGATCGCCAGGAAGACAGAAATATGACTGAGACAGAGCCCAGATCTTGAAACAGTGCAGACATTCTGATGTCATCAGGTATTTTTAAATATTGATGATGATTTCCTAAAGATGGAGCATGGCAGGAAACAAGTGGGTGAACAAATGTTACTTCTGTGAATGGTCTCACAGAAGTAAACCCAATGAATTTCTGAGTTGTCTCATTCTTCAAGAGTGTGCAGACCCAAGATCTTAACTGTTCAATTCAACTGTGAAACACTGCATATGAAGTATGACCATATGTGCCTCCTTTTGATTTTGCATTCCACCTATTAAAAAAATCACATTTTTGTCTATGCTGCAGCATTTTCTGAACATTTGATTCACTACTGTGCTCCGCTGGAATCAAGTACCTAAAGATCTACAAGTGCATTCAGCAGGTGTGAAATCTTACCAGAAGTGTGTAACAGCACACTGTTAAAGTGTCATAAAACACATAAAAGCATTCAGGTTTTTTCTGGCCTTCTACCTGTTGAATATAAAAAACATAGGGTTCTGTTATTCAGACAGATCAGGGAGCTACAAGCAAAATTTGGATTACAAGTGATATCAACAGCAGCTAAAATGGTCATCATAAACCAGTAGATTATTAGTGGGAATGTTTCTGAATGGCTTGCACTATGCTTACCTAGCTCTGCATTATTTCCTGACCAATCTTAACTGTTCTGGAATTTTTCTGGCTTATTCTTAAGAAATACACCTGGACTAGGAAAACAGTAAGAAAGGAAAGTCAGAATTGATTCCTAAATGTTGATTAAATAGTTAGATGCAAACTACTTGTGAATTAAACATTTCTAGGTTATTTCTGATGCTGAGAAGGCGCTCTCATGGTTAAAACCCCCTCTGAATCTTTCCAAGAGAGATCTCCAGCATGACTCTAAGATGGCATTCTGGATTTGTTACACCAATTGACCACAAAGAAATAAATATCAAACCCTCACATGAATGTCCTTTCTCTGAACAGCTCTCCCTCTTTCGAACTACAACAACGAGGACAACATTGTTTTGCTTTACCCTAGACGTTCCTCTAGGTTTTTTGAAGGCTTCAGAGGTTCGGTGGAATTTGACAAGAGGTATTTGGGCTTTTGTGCTCGCCTTTAATTGCTGCGCCCCGGGGTGGATCCCACTGCCGCTGCTGCAGCCCGAGCAGCGGGCGCAGGACCTTGGCTGCTTGTCACAGCTTGCAGGACTGGGACAGCACAAAGCCGGCAGAAGTTCACACGCTCAGAGCAAAGATTTTGTTTCAAAACATTTGTCTAACTCCTATGCCAGGCAGCTTAAAGAGCTGCCGCCCTTCTACACGGTGAATAGGTGCTTATATTTCTATATTACAGGCTAACTCTGGAAATACACAGAAATGAAATATTATTGGGCTGTTGGTAATGTTACACCATGTCACAGTTTAGGTTAAAAACCTTAGGTATTTCTGTCAGCTCTGCTTCAATGACAAACAAACGGCACCTGCCTGTGCAGACACCACAGGTTCGGCTCTGCCACGGTTCATTTCAGGATGAGCATTTGGTTCTAAGTTTCTTTAGGTGTGCAGGTCTTCAAAG
>JANEHK010001982.1:0-10774 GCA_025960845.1 Tachycineta bicolor
CCCCCCCCTTCCATGACTAAGTAAAAAAGTATAAAAGTATAAATGTTATAAAAGTATAAATGTTATAAAAGTATAAATGTTATAAAAATATAAATGCTATAAAAATGCAAAAAGCTGTTAAAGTTAGTATAATAGGATACAAAAGTAATATAAAATGTTAGTAACAAGCGCACTTTATGGTAATTGCAGGCGTTCGACAAATAGGATGTCGACTTTCTCTAAACGGCTTCTAACAAATGACACTAGCTTGTTCAAAATGCAAGGCCCAAAAATCAATACCAAGAGTATCATGGTGAGAGGGCCTATCAGGGTGGAAACAAGGGTGGCCAGCCATGGTGACTGATTGAACTATGACTCAAACCATCCTCGTTGGGCCTCTCTCTTTCTCTGGGCCAGTCTTTCTCTCAGTTCAGCCATGGAGTCTCGCACAACTCCAGTATGGTCTGCATAAAAACAGCATTCTTCTCTCAAGGCAGCACACAGGCCTCCTTGCTGCATGAGCAAGAGGTCCAGTCCTCGCCTGTTCTGCAGGACAACTTCCGAAAGCGAGGAGATAGATTCTTCCAGAGAGGAGATGGATTTTTCAATTCTCAGTAAGTTTTCGTCAATTGTCATTTGCAGCTGAGAGAGTCCTTGGTGTTGGGTCACGAGAGCTGAAACACCTGTGGCTGTGCCAGCAGCTCCTAGGCCAAGGAGCATTGCAATGGTTATACCTGTTATTACTTCTCTTTTGCGGAGCTGGATGGTTTCTTCTAAAAAGCGATACATTTCTTCTTCTTGGTGATACAGGACTCTAGGAACAATCAGAACTTGGACACAAAAGTCAGCAAGGTTATTGAATTTACCAAGGTACACACAGGGGGTTATTCCGATTTGTCGACAAACCCACATTCCTGATAGGAACGGAACTGCCTACTTATCACTCTTTTGGCTAGGTTGGCTGTGCCTGGGGGGTGATCATGGTTGGGTCTGTGCCCATGAACCACTGCAGGCTGGAGCCGTATAGAGGATGATCTGGACCAGTGACCAAAGCTAATTGCTTTGCACAGTTTTCCTCCCACTCTTGTTTAAAAACAATCATCCCCGCCCCATCAAAAATCAGTCTGCAGGTTTGCTTTATGTCAAATGGGAGCATGTCATCCCCTCCAAAAACACCATCAATGAGAGTAGAAACCATAGCTGAATTGATCCCTCTGTCAGTGATTGCTTTAACAATTGCTTGTATATCCTTAGGATTTACCGGTGAGTACGTTCTCTGGTTTCCACCTGCCCCCCCTAATCGGACTGGAAAAGCTAGCTTGGCTGATGAATTCCAGTTAGCACATGCCATCTGTATCTTCCTCCAGTCTGTGAGGGGAGTTCGTTCTTTTTCTGACTTCCCCTCAACCCAGGTAGAAACATTGTTGTTACTGATTTTATAAACTGTTACTTCCTCTTTGTCGGAGCTGGAGCCGGAGCCAGAGCCGGCAGCAGAGGACTGGCTGTGCCGGTCCCAGCTGGAGTCCGATTCAGAGTCGGAAGTCGACTGACTGGCTGCTTCCGGGCTCCGGACCCTTTTGGTCGGGCTCCGACCCCGCCCCTTTCCCTCAGGGCTGGGCCGTCCCTTCCCTCTGGGCCCCTGCCCCTTTCCCTCAGGGCTGGGCCACTCCTTCCCTCTCGGCCCCCGCCCCTTTCTCTCAGGGCTGAGCCGCCCCTTGCACCTGCGCTCCCCCCTCCTCCTGCTGTGGGAGCGTCTCGCCTTAGAAAAACGTGCTTTTTGGCAAAGATGAGCTTCAGTTATCTCTTTGAGCTCTTTTCCCTTTTTCTGCTCGTTAGCAAAGAGGCTCTCTTTGGTTTCATTGGCAACGAGCCCACTATCTAAATGACTTTCTTTGTTTTCTACCCTGCTTTCCTTCTCGGATTCAGCGCTATCTTGAGGGACATAAGGTGGAGGTCCCTCCTCCACTTTTCCTGCATTCCTAGCTTCTTCAGCTAGACTGTTGTAAATTGACTGCATCTGTTTGATCCCTTCGGCAAGTGACCTTGAGTTTGGAGGCTCTGAAGCGAGCCCTTGCTCCTCCGAGCTTCTGCACTTTGCAGAACTAACTTCGTCAACACTCTGAAAATTATCATTAGCTTTCAGACTACATTCTTTTACACTCTGAAAATTCCCAACAACAGTTCCCTCTGAGAGAGTTTGCGTCGCTGCCGCTATACCCAATTGAGGAGAAATCTTTAAACAATTTTGGGCAGCTTTCCAAGTTTCTTGCTCATGCAGAGCTTTCTGCAAGGCTTCTACGACCCTTCCCCAAGCCTTAAGATTTTTCCCTGAGCCAGAAGACATTGTGTCGTCGGCAAGAGCCTTAGTGCATTGATCCCAAACATCTGGGTGGAGGATATCCACCGGACGATCAATAATACTAAGTTGCAAAAGCCTCGTCACTGCGAGGGTAAAATCTTTTGCTCTACAGTCTATACCCCATTGCTTATGAATCTGAGAAATGACCTTCACGAGAGCTTCCATCCTCTGCGCGGGTCCGGAGGCGTCCCTCCCGCCGAGCTGGTCCCGCCGCTCGGCCGTCGTTCACCCGTCCAGGCGACTCCCGATCTCCCGGGCGACTCCCGATCTCCCGGGCGACTCCCGGGTTTTTCGGCACCACTTGCTACCTCCGTCTGAGGTGTGGCGACCTGGTTCAGGAACGACACGGCAGCCACAGCCAGGCTGTTCGGGCCATCAGCTCACAGACACCAGTGTGGTGGACGGCTAATGGCGTTTATTAACTGGTTACATGGAGTTATAAAACCTCTGTTTGCTACATCACATCCGTCTGCTTACGTTACAAGTTAGGTGTTGCTTACCTTATCAAGGACACTAACCAACTAGATACTGAGGGAGGGGTTCTGTCTGCCCGTACAACGCGATATCTTCCGACCGCCTGTCCCTAATCTGCCACACCTGCCAGCTCTCCTGGACAACATAGAGACTATGGTGGATGGTCACGGGAATGCCCTCACTCTAGAACATCTTATGGGTGAGGGAGGGTGGGTGGACCCAGCCGACCAAGCATCCAGCATTCCCATCAAAGCCCTCCAAATCACAAGGGAACATGCGGTCACCGCATTCTTTGGGATGATGCCCAATGGTCCAGTCTTACCTTATTATAAGATCATACAGGGGACCAAGGAACCATTTACAAAGTTTGTTGAGAGGCTCACCCAGGCTATCGAAGTTCAGGTGTCTGATGTGGCCGTGAGGGAGGGGATCCTAAAGGAAATGATTTTTGCAAATGCAAACGGGATGTGCAGGAGTGCCATCCTCAATCTGCCTTTGGACCCCCCTCCGACCATCCAAGATATGCTTCGGGTGTGCCAGCTGAAGGTCCCCTACATGCAAGGTACAGACTTGGACACGCGACCCAGGCAATCAAGAGTATCGGCTGTTTCAAATACCAGACCGACGTCAATGCGAGATCCCAACCGAAAGCCGTATGTTCCCCAAAGAAATCGATGTATAATTTGTAGGGAGCCGGGACATTGGGCTAACAACTGCCCGTTGAGGGAAGCAATTGACGCCATCAAAAACAAAAAAGGGGGAGGTGGGGGAGGGGAGAGAGCGGGAGAGGCGGGTGATAACACCCGACGGTTAAACTAAAGGGGGAGCGCAGGTCTGCCCGGCACGATGAAAGAAATAGGGCGGACCGGGCAGTGGGAGGAGGGGAGAGGAGACAGAGCGCCGATGATACGCTGCCAAGAAAAACATTTCTTACCGGACATGACAACCTGCCTACTGAGACGCTACAAACTGACCATGACATTTCCAAACCAGTTCTTGTCACCCATTCCAAGCAGGAACCACACAGAATAGAGCTCACCACAGCCTTGTACCTGACCAACACGGAGTGGACCTTCTTGTCTATCAATACCAAAGAGCAAGGTACCTGGCCAGTCAGTGGAAAAGAGTTCATCGTCATCGGGGACTGTAAGTACACCCCGCTAGAGGTCAAGGTCCTCCCAGGAGTGCTGGTTAACAATCCTGGAAACCTTGTCCTCTGGCTGCGGTGCACCCATCACCAACATTCCTTCCAAAGGGACAGATCATCGCCCAAATCATTCCTACCCGGGGGCCAAGCTGTACATCGATGGTCCCGGTGGCTTGCCCAGTGCAAGCCATCACAGAAGATAGGCCCCGGGTAGAGTGTGAGTTCACGGTGGGTGAGGAAACCCTTAACATCCTGGGTCTTTTAGACACTGGGGCAGACTTGACGGTATTCCCAGCCAAGCATTGGCCGTCACATTGGACTTTGCAGGAGGTGGCTGGACACGTCCAGGGTGTAGGAGGGTTGCAATTGGCTAGACAGTCGAAGAGCGTAGTACAAATTAAGGGGCCAAAAGGACAATTGGCTAACATCCGTCCTTTTGTTTTGAACTATAAGGAGCCTCTGCTTGGTAGAGACCTCTTGGCTCAATGGGGGGTCAAAATTGACATACCCGACCCCCCAGCGGAAATTTCTACCACGACCATTGACGGGCGTCCCACCAAAAAACTTAATTGGCTTACGAATGATCCAGTTTGGGTGGAGCAATGGCCGCTGACGAAGCAAAAATTAAAAGCGCTCGAGGAGCTCGTGGAGGAGCAACTCTGTAAAGGCCACATTGTGGAAACCGACAGCCCTTGGAATTCTCCGGTTTTTGTCATCCAAAAGCCGGGGAAGAACAAGTGGCGTCTCCTCCAGGACCTCCGGCAAATTAATAATGTAATTGAGGATATGGGGTCTCTCCAACCTGGGATGCCTTCCCCAACTATGCTCCCCGAAAATTGGAAATTGGCTGTAATAGATATAAAGGATTGCTTTTTCCATATTCCCCTACACCCGGACGACGCCCCACGTTTTGCATTCTCGGTTCTCACTGTTAACCGAGAGGCCCCGAGGAAACGCTACCATTGGTGTGTTTTACCCCAAGGGTTGAAAGAGTCACCGGTAATCTGCCAGTGGTATGTGGCTACCTTGCTGTCCCCTGTCCGCGCAGCCGCGGGCCAGGCCATCATTCATCATTATATGGATGATGTCCTGGTGTGCGCCCCGACAGATGATGAACTCACCCATGCGCTTGACCTGACAATCAATGTGTTGATTGCTGCAGGGTTCGAGCTGCAAGAGGAAAAGGTTCAACGGATGCCGCCCTGGAAGTACCTCAGGCTCGAGATCAGCAAGCGGACCATTGTGCCGCAAAAATTGGCAATCGAGACAAAGGTGAGCACCCTCGCGGATATCCATCAACTGTGTGGGGCTTTGAATTGGGTATGACCCTGGCTAGGCCTGACGACCGAGGACCTAGCCCCCCTTTTCAATTTATTGAAGGGGGGAGAGGAGCTGAGTTCTCCTAGGGTTCTTACCCCAGAGGCAGAAAAGGCACTGGAAAGGATTCAGGACGCGATGTCCTCAAGGCAGGCTCACAGATTCGACCCCGAGCTGCCTTTAAAATTTATCATTATGGGAAAGTTGCCACACCTCCATGGGTTGATCTTTCAGTGGAAAGACATCCCGAAAAAGGACCGAGACGGGAAGGATCCACTCTCCATCATAGAGTGGGTCTTCCTGAGTCATCACCGGCCCAAGAGGATGACCCGGCCGCAAGAGTTGGTGGCTGAACTGATCCGGAAAGCGAGATTCCGGATCAGAGAATTGGCCGGGTGTGACTTTGAGTGCATACACATCCCAATTGGATTGCGTTCAGGCCAAATTTCAAAAGCAATGTTAGAACACCTGTTCCAAGAAAACGAAGCTTTGCAGTTTGCTCTAGACTCCTTTACTGGACAAATTTCAATCCATTGGCCTGCCCACAAAATTTTTAATCAGGAGGTCAAATTTCTTCTATCCCTTAAGGAGGTTCGAAGTAGAAAGCCACTCAAGGCCTTAACAGTTTTTACTGACGCGTCCGGGAGGTCCCACAAGTCAGTACTGACTTGGAAGGATCCTCAAACTCAGCAGTGGGAGGCTGATATCGCTGAGGTGGAAGGATCACCTCAGGTTGCTGAGTTGGCCACGGTCGTTAGGGCTTTTGAGAGGTTTTCTGAACCTTTCAATCTGGTTACAGACTCTGCATATGTGGCCGGGGTGGTGTCTAGAGCAGAGCAAGCAGTGCTGCAAGAGGTGTCCAACATTGCCTTATATGAGTTGCTCTCGAAGCTAGTTAAGTTAGTCTCCCACCGAGAGCAACCTTTCTTTGTGATGCACACAAGGTCGCACACCGATTGGCCTGGGTTCATCGCGGAGGGGAACAGGAAGGCAGACGCCCTCGCTGCCCCCGCTGAGATGGCCCCCCTGCCGAACATCTTTGAGCAGGCGAAACTCAGTCACCAACTGTTCCACCAGAATGCGCCTGGTCTTGTTCGCCGTTTCCATCTCACTCCGGAACAGGCCAAGGTGATTGTGGCCGCGTGTCCATCTTGCTCCCGGCATGCGGTACCAACTATGCATGCGGGGGTTAATCCCCAGGGACTGAGGAGCTGCGAGGTGTGGCAGACGGACATCACACACTTTCCTGAATTCGGACGTCAAAAGTATGTCCACGTGTCAGTGGACACCTTCTCCGGTGCTGTATTTGCCTCTGCCCATGCAGGGGAGAAGGCAGGAGATGTAATAAAACACCTTATTCATGCCTTCTCCTTCATGGGTATCCCGAAGGAGCTCAAAACTGATAACGGCCCAGCGTACACGTCCAGGGAGCTCTGCAGCTTCCTGCAGCAATGGGGGGTGGAACATAAGACTGGCATCCCCCACTCCCCCACAGGTCAAGCCATGGTGGAGAGGACCCATCAAAACATCAAGAGAGTATTAAATCAACAACAAAGGGTCCTCAAAACGGAACCACCGTCCATTCGTCTGGCCAGGGCGCTTTTTACTATCAATTTTTTGAACTGCTCTTTTGAAGGTCTAAATCCACCCGTGGTGCGACATTTTGGTGACAACGGCTCCTTTTCCATCAAAGAAAGACCCCCTGTCATGGTCAGGGATTCTGAGTCTGGAAGGACGGAAGGGCCTCATGACCTGGTCACATGGGGACGTGGATACACATGCGTGTCCACCCCCACGGGACCAAGGTGGATTCCATCCAAGTGGGTAAGGCCCTACGTCCCAAAGGGCTCAGGATCCAAGAACAGCCAACCACAAGTAGCAGAGGCAGCGTGGAGGCGGAGGAGGAAACCACAGTAACATCAGTGGGCGGAGTTACCCTTCCTTGACTGTTCCCAGTGTGTATAATATTTGTGTTTAGTATTTTTCAGTTGGCGGGGCAACGGTCCGAGCCGGATTCCCCGCCCCGACGAAACTCCACCTCATCGTCGGAGCCCTGATCGCTCTCAGCCTCTGCCTGCCCATTGTCGGATGGCTCGTCCTGCAACCAAAAGCAAACGTGTGGGCGACATTAGCGCGGGCAATGGGGCAAGATCATATTTGCCTCGCAGCTACCTCGGCAGACAGTCCCCTCTCGACTTGCCTTGTGGGGATTCCCTTTAAGCCTGAGGAGTTCCCTCAAGATCTATTGGAGCTCATGAAGGCTATAAATCAAAATCAAGGCCAGTCAAATTACTATATGCAACCTTTAATTTCAATACTTTTAAAGAGGTTACATACCCTATTAAGAATCCATTAATTTAGTGGTCCCTGTACCTCCAATCCCTATCCACGTTAAGTTCTGACCCCGTTGAGTTGGAGTTAGTGGGATCGATGAATGCCTTATTTTGTGTTAAGTTTTCGTTCTCCCCCCCTAAAGGGAAAGAGAAATCATACCATCATATTCTCCCAAGCGTAAACAAATGGTGTAATCAGACCATAGAGCTCAACAGGCCCGCTGTGTTTGGGAATAAGGCCTGGGCCCTCCCTAAGGAGGTCATCTTTATTTGTGGTGACCGAGCGCGGATGGGCATCCCCCCTCTCCATATAGGAGGGCCTTGCACTTTGGGAAGACTAAGCTTGCTGACCCCAAACAAAACAACCGTTGCGAATTGGCGGAGAAAAATTTCAACTCATTCGGCTATACAGAAGAGAGATTTGAGAGCACTGGACCCCTATTGTGACTCGGAAATTGTTCATTGGGGAAAAACAAAAGGAGTAGCCGTCACAATCTTTTTGCCATGGGTGTCCATCGCAAAGGCTCTAGGCGAATTGGCCCACTTAGAGTGCTGGGTTGCTAAGCAAGCCAATTTAACAACTAATGCCCTCGCAAACCTCCTAGATGAAGAGGAAGCAACAAGGCAAGCCACTCTTCAAAACCAGGCGGCAATTGACTATCTGCTGCTATTACATGGCCACCGGTGTGAAGAGTTCGAGGGGCTATGTTGTTTTAATTTAACATCTAAAGCTGAGAACGTCCACACAGCCATCCGACAGATGCAGCAAATGGTCTCCAACATCAAGGAGACAGATGACTGGCTGAGTGGCATATTCAACAACTGGGGAATCTCCAGCTGGGCAACAGCAATTATAAGGACTGTGTTGCTATGTCTGTTCATTTTATTGATGGCTGTTACTGTGTTTGGTGTATTGAAAAGGATGTTATACAATTTAATTTCTGCCATGTCACACCCCCCTTTGGTCAACCATGTTGCCACCCTAGAAGAAGAAGACCCTGAAGAAGGAGGACTGGAGTCGGAGGAGGTGCTAGAGGGGACCCCAGGAGATGACGGGAGAAATCCAGATGAAGAACAACATGGACTGGGGTACCCTACTCAACAAAGGTAGTTCGCAGAGACATATCTAACATCAGAGCACCTTCCTCCTCCGTCCAAGTCTACCTCATCATAAAAAACAAAAAAGGGGGAGATGTGGCGGTGTGTGGATTGTTTTATTCGTTTTATGTAATTTTATACTGTATTTTTATAATGGTTTGTTCCTTGTACCCCCCTGTGTTTTGTAATAGTTTTCCCCCTTATGAGTTAGTTTGTATAAGTAGACGTTTTCTGTCAATCATTCCTTCCCTGCACCTGTCCCTCTCAGCTTCCCCCCCTCTCCTCGTGGTCACCCTGTCTGTCACTTGGAGACCCTTCCCTGGATTCTGGAAAGATCCAGGGGAGGTGTCGAGTGATAGGCTGGTGCCTGGGGAATCCCCTCATACCCTTCTCTGATTTGTCAATGGTTCAAAGGTTGACACCCCTGTTCCCACCCCTGTGTTCCCTGGTTGGCTGACCTGTTGTCAGCCCTCCCCCGTTTATAAGTGGCTGTCAAGCTTTGATCTCTGCTCTCTCTGGGCAGCAGTGGTCTGAGGTGGAGCTCCTTGCCGGACTCCCCTTAATAAACTACCTCCTACCCTGCCTAAAGAGAGACAACTCTTTTTCCGTCGCCGCAGTCGCAACTTCATTGGGTCCACTCGCTGGTGTGGGGAACCAAGAACCTACTGGGAGGAGGTTACTCGCCCTGCCTGTAACCCCGACCGATCCTCGTAGTGGCAGTGCAGAACTGAGCTAGCCTGCACGCCTGCCAGGCGTGAGGGGACACTGCTATACCCAATAACAAAATACTCACTGTTCGGTTCCATGTGGTTAACCTTCACGTCCTGTGAAATGTTTTGCAGGTCCACTGTAATTACTGTCCAATCAGTAGATCTGAAATGAAAACCTTTGGTCGTCATGAGCCTATATCAGCCTCGTGGCTGCCATACCTTGTTAGTTGAACATTTGACATTTTTATTTCTCTGTATCCCCACACCCTGTGACCTGCCCTCCCCCTTTTTTGCTGAGAGAGAGACATTTGCCAGGGTATGACCTTGTAAATTTCTTTCTTGGTGCATCAAGGAGATAAAATCTGGGCTGCGTGGTGAATTCAGGTTTTTTTGTTTTTTGGACTTGCGTTTCTGCTTTTGTGGGCAGGCCTTGGTGAAGTGTCCTGGCCTTTTGCAGCGGTGGCAGATGATGTGCTGCAGCTGGTCTGATGACATCGGTTGCCTCCTTGGTCCTGGTGCTGCAGTTGCCACAGTCTTTGAGTGTGTCAGTCCTGGATTCCTTTCAGGTGCACTGAAAAGTTCTGCTCTTCTGGTACAGGCTTCTATCATCTCTGGGAGACTAGGCGATGGGTCAAGGGGAAGGCTAAGAATGATTCCACGACAGGTCTCATTAGCATTCCTCTGAGCCATCTCCTTAATCAATTCTGCCTCTACCACTGGGTCTTGCACTTGTCTTTCCACTTGACTCCTCAGATGATCCACAAACTGCAAGAAATTCTCTGAAGGAAACTGTTTAATGTTAATATAACTGTTCTTTATCTCAGGTGATGGAATCTGATAAAAAGTCTTTTCTGCAGCATTACAGATCTTATCTAAAACTAACTTGGATAACAATCGGGTCTGCTCCTCCAGAGCACTAAAATCACCTTCACCGCACAAATGGTCATGTGTGATGTCATTGTCATCGCTGTCCTGAGCATCAGGAGTTTGCTGAATTTCCTGCAATACTTTTTTCAAAGCTTTTATCCATAATCCTTCCCATAGGTCATACTCTGAGGGAGTTAATAGGCATCTGAATAAATCTTTAATGTCACTGGGTACCATCTCATTTGAATTGAAGGTAGCTTTCATCATGCCTTTAAATATTTCACTGGATCTTCCAAATTGTTTCTGCATTTTACACAGCTCTTTTTTATCTTGGTAGGAAAAAGACAGGTAGTCTCTGTGCACATGCCGTTTTCCAAAATATACTACAGGAGCCACAGACGGCATGCCTTGCTGATTGTTATTCTGAGTTGCTAAAAATCCTGCTTCTTCTCCATTGCCCAGGCAGCCAGGGGTGTTGTCCACCGTCCAC
>JANEHK010001984.1:0-10759 GCA_025960845.1 Tachycineta bicolor
AAAAAAAAAATTCTTCAATACCTTGACTACCCTGAAGTATTTATGAGCCCCACTGTTTTTCCTGAAAGAGAATCCCAAGGGATTTGTTAAAGTAGATAATTGGGGCCATGATTGCACAAACTCTCTCATAGAGTCAGTTCTAAAAGGGCAACACCAAGTACCTTTAAAAACTTGAAGTTCCTAGAAGTATTAATGAACTCACTGAGTGTTGTTCCTGACAAAGCCTCTCAAGAGACTAATTAGAGCAGATAATTGGAGGCCATGATTGCACAAACCTCTCACTGACTCCAAGGCAAAAGCAAACCCAAAGTCCTTGGAAAAACCTGCAGTCCCTGGGAGCATTCAGGAGCCCCCCAGGGCCATTGCTGACCAAGGCTCCCCAGGGACTCCTTCCAGCACATCCTTGAGGCCACTGGGATGTGAGGGGGATGCTGAGGGCAGCACAAGGGGCTGACAGTGCCCAGCCTTGCTGGGGCTGTGCCAGGAGGCCCCAGGGCCTCAGGACAAGGTGTCTCCTCACAGCCCTTGGTGGCACAGAGGCTGCTGTGCCCCAGGACACCAGGACTTGGCTTCTCTTTGTCCCCACCTATCATCACTGCCTCCAGTTCTCTGCTCTGCCTGGGGCCTGGGGACACTTTCTCTGTCCTGTCCCTCAGTGGGACCCATTAAAACTTCAAGACATCTGGAGTTGGATTCTGACTGTGATTTCCTGAGAGGTTTCTTCACCTCCCTCTCAGGGACTGATGTTCAGGACCTCAGCACAAAGCCCAAGAGGGTCATTAAAGTCCTTGTGCTGTGTGTGCTGCTGAGCTGGGCCGGGCTCCTGGAACAGAGGCAGCTCCTGGCAGCCAAGAAGAGCTTAAAACCACATTTCTCTTAACGAGCAGCACTTCTCCTAGCCCAGCAGGGCTGGGGCACTGCCTGCAGCCACCCCAGGCACAGCACACAGGCACAGAGAGCTTCAATCACTCAGGGCTGGGAAGGAGCTGAGAAGTGACTGCAGGAGAATCACTCCCAGCCCTTGACACAGGAACCTCTGGCTGCAGGACAAGGCAGCTGCAGCTCCTGCAGGGATCTCCTAAAGCTGCAACATCCCAATGCCTACAGACTCTGTGAGTACATTCTCTGATTATCTCTTGTGCAGAGCAGCCAGGGGTGCCCAGGGCTGTCCTGCAGAGCAGGGTCCTGCAGCCCAGGGTGCTGTGCTGGGGCAGGGACTCTGCTGCCTGCCAGGGACAGCTCTCAGCCAGCCCTGGGAGCTGCTCCCAGGACTGGGGGACAAGATCTGGGAGGAAGGAGACAGCTGGTAAGGGATGGAAGTGTTTTCCTTGTGTGGTGAGGATGCTGTATTGTTCAAGACTGCTCCCAGCATGACATTTAACTCCAGACCATTTCCAAGTAGATTATACAGGGAGCACAGCAAGGCAAGGGCTGCATAAAAGAGAAAATCCTGCTTTTTTAATCTACTGCTCTGGGTTGCCAGGATTGCAAATTGCACATAGATATTCATCTTTCAGTTCAGGTTGACAAAAATAAACCATTTTCTCTGAGATCTTAATAAACCAGACAGTGACAGAAATCAGCAGAGGGTCCCTTGCAGGCAGCACCAGTGTCACTTTTCCAGCCTCCTCAGGGTTGCTCTGAGGTTGCCGTCAGAGCCTGCAGAGCCAGAGCTGCCCCTGGGCAGTGCCTGAGCTGGGAGGGCTCTGCAGGGCAGAGCTGAGCCCGCAGGGCTGGGCTGGGCTCTGGCAGCACTGGCAGGGCCCAGCCATGGGCACAGGGAAGCAGCTGCAGGCAGGGACAGCTCCAGGCAGCAGAGCCCTGGGCAGGCAGTGGGGGGAAAGTGCCACGGAAATGTGCTGGGATATTGAAACTCCTCTCCAAACTGAGCTATTCCATGACTTTTTTTTACAGGTCCCCATGCCAATACACCGCAAATGGGGTGTCCCAGCTCCCTCTGCCCCAAGGAGCTCTGGGCAGGGCTGGAGGCTGGGAATGAGCTGACTCTCCTCCAGCAGTGCCATGGACAGGACCCTGGGTGTGTCCTGGGGATGCCATCCAAGCTGTGAGCTGCCTCCAGGGCACACTGGGGGACAGGAGTGTCCTTGGCCAGGAGTGGAGCTGAGACTCTGAGAAAGGCTGAGCCAGTTTGCTCTGCTGTGGCTCCCTCTGCTCTCAGCCATGTCAGGCTGATTTTCAGGGGAACACAGGGACTGCCCTGGATCTCAGAAAGGGCAGCTGGGGACAGAGGGAGCCACAGAGCAGCTCCCCTCAGCCTTCACTGAGTTACAGCCTATGCTCTTGCCTTGCACAGTTCTCTCTGATCTCCCTGGGCACAGCAGGAAACCCTCTCCAGCGGTCTTTGGCCATCACCGTTCCTTAGCCCTGGCACAGGAGATGCTGCCAAACTCCTCTGCCTCAGGAGCAGTTTGGGCTGATGAAGTCCAAGCCCAGGACTGGCCCCTGTCCCTGTTCCCATGACCCCAGTGCTGCAGAGCAGAGCTGACCCCTCGGTGTCCATGGGCAGAGCCCCTGCTCGTCACAGCAATGGGGCCAGATCCCAGCAGAGCTCCAGGCACAGGGATGAAGGAAGGGCTCTGAGAAAAAGAAAATCTAGGGGGCACAGAGCAGCAGGGGCAGGGCTGGGAGAAGGGGCTTGGAAATCTCTTAGAAAAGTCTCCCCTGACTTGTCACTGTGTCCTTCAACAGGACTCCATGGCCAGAGTGGTGAAATGTGCAACAGCAGCTCCATCAGCCACTTCCTCCTGCTGCCATTGGCAGACACGCGGCAGCTGCAGCTCCTGCACTTCTGCCTCTTCCTGGGCATCTCCCTGGCTGCCCTCCTGGCCAACAGCCTCATCATCAGCGCCGTAGCCTGCAGCCACCTCCTGCACACGCCCATGTTCTTCTTCCTGCTCAACCTGGCCCTCACCGACCTGGGCTCCATCCTCACCACTGTCCCCAAAGCCACGCACAATTCCCTCTGCGACACCAGGAACATCTCCTACACAGGATGCGCTGCACAAGTTTTTCTACTTATCTTCTTTCTTGGATCAGAGCTTTTCCTCCTGACCATCATGTGCTACGACCGCTACGTGTCCATCTGCAAACCCCTGCACTACGGGACCCTCCTGGGCAGCAGAGCTTGTGCCCACATGGCAGCAGCTGCCTGGGCCAGTGCCTTTCTCTGTTCACTGCTGCACACAGCCAATACATTTTCCCTGCCCCTGTGTCATGGCAATGCCCTGGGGCAGTTCTTCTGTGAAATCCCACACATCCTCAAGCTCTCCTGTTCCAAATCCTACTTTAGGAAACTTGGGCTCATTGCAGCTAGTGTCTGTTTGGTATTAGGTTGCTTTGTGTTCATTGTTTTCTCCTATGTGCAGATCTTCAGGGCTGTGCTGAGGATCCCCTCTGAGCAGGGACGGCACAAAGCCTTTTCCACCTGCCTCCCTCACCTGGCTGTGGTCTCCCTGTTCACCACCACTGGTGCATTTGCTAATCTGAAGCCCCCTTCCATCTCCTCCCCATCCCTGGATCTGGCCCTGTCAGTTCTGTACTCGGTGGTGCCTTCAGCCCTGAACCCACTCATCTACAGCCTGAGGAACCAGGACCTCAAGGCTGCAGTGTGGAGACTGATGACTGGATGGGGTCAGGTACATTAAACTGCTGGCCAATTTCTACAAATCACTTGTAATAAAAATAATTTTGATATTTCTTGCTGCTTTCATTTTGGAGGTTCACGCTCATATTTTTTTTTTAAATATTGTTTGCCATGAATAATCATTGTTTGTGCCATTTCTCATTTTGTTTCTCTCCTCTGTCTTTGTGGCCACGGTGTCAGTGAGGGCCTGCACTCTTGGTGGCTTTAAAGGAACTCAAGGATCTCCTAGCCAAGTTTTCTGCAGAGATCCCCCTTTTGTTCCCTCTCTGGAGCTGCAGCAGCAATGTCTGTGTGCAGAGCTGGGGCAGATCAGTGCTGGCACAGCAGCTGTGCCCAGGAGCAGCAGCACTTGGTGTTGCCAGTGCTGCTCCCGTGCCCCTGCCCCGCTGCCCTCCTGGCCCTGGTGTTGCTGTAGGGCCTGAGTGCTCTCGGGGCCGGGCACAGTGCTGGGGGTGGCAGTGCCGGGGCTGCAGCAGGGACAGGCCATGGGCACTGCTGGGGCAGCGCTGACGCCTCAGGGCAGGGCCTGGGGGCTCCAGGCTCCTTGCCCAGGCTCTCTCCAGAACACACCCTGGCCAATGCTCAGCAGAGAAAAGCCCCGTGAGCAGCCCCAGGGTGGCCGTGGGCAGGCTAGGGGCAAACAGCATGGCTGGGGCTCTGCAAGGTGCCTGGGGGAGATGGGAAGGAGCAGCAGAGCAGGGGCTGATCCATCCCCACTGCACTGGACACCCCAGGGCAGCGTCCCAGAGCGTCCTCATGCACCTGCCAACAACATTCCCCCTCTTCAGCCCTGGCCTCTCCCCCAGCTCACACAGGTGCCACATCCTTGCAGGCACAGACACGGCAGCACTGGCTCAGGAGCCCCTGTTTGCACTGCCCAGAGCAGGCGTCAGCACCCCCATGGTGTTGGTGTGGGGAGATGAACCTGAGGGAGCACAAATGCCACCAGCCCCTGGGGCCAGGAAGGGCTGGGGGACAGTAGGGAAACCACTCAGGTTTGTGGTGGCCTCTGAAGTAATCCAGAAAGTTTGTTCCCATGAGCTGTGAGTTTCCTGTGCCACTGCAGATGTTGTTGCTCAGAGACAGGGCTGCCTGGCAGCCACCCCCAAACTGCCCTCAGCATTTCCTTTGCCTCACCTTGGCTTTCTTTACCCTTCCTGCTACAAATCTCTTCCAACTGCCCACCGCTATTCCCTCCCCTGCAAACAGCCCATCCCTGGTTGAGGTTTCCTCTCTGGCCCTCTGGCCCCAGTCCCCATTTCAGTTCCTGAGTTCCTGGCACCATGGGAACATCCCCTGGGGAGCAGGATCATCCTCCAAGTGCCTCAGGAATTGTCTGCAGGCTCCTGCAGTGCCTCATGCTGCTCCCTTGCCAGAGGCACCACAGGCCAGGGAGGCACATCTGGGCTGCTGTGTCTGGCTGTGGGGCTCCCTGTTCTGGGCAAGGAGGAGGAGCTGCAGAGATTCTGCAGGACTGACAGGATGGGCTTTGGGGCTGTGAGGAGAAGCTGAGGGACCTGGGCTGCTGGAGCTTCTGGAGAGGAGGCCCAGGGCTCATCCTTCAACTTCTGCAAGGGTTCAGAGAATTCAGATTCAGAGATTCAGGATTCAGAGAATCACAGAATCAGCAAAGTTGGAAAAGACCTTGGACATCATCAAGTCCAACCTTGCAACCCCCCTCATAGGACTTGTGTTCCAAACCCCTCACCAGCCTTGTTGCCTTTCTCTGGACATGCTCCAGCCCCTCCATGGCCTTCCGTAGTTGGGGGGTCCAGTACTGGAAACAGCATTTGAGGTGCTGCCCAACCAGTGCCAAGCACAGGGGAAGAATCACTGCCATGCTCCTGCTGGGCACACTGCTCCTGATCCATAGGAGTGTCAGGGGTTGGATGAGGGAAATGGTAGGGAGAGGGTGGGGACAAAGTCTGATTGATTGTCAACCATGAAGGGTCTTGATTTTCATATCAATTTAGATTGCATTTAATTTGCTGAGGATCAATATCAATGGGACATTGCTGATATCAAACTATAAATATGTACTAAATTAAATGATCCATGCTAATTGTAATAATATCATCATTTTTTGAAATATGTATTTTAGAAAATACTTGTCATAAAGCAGTAAAGTAAAAAGTAGATGCAAGTAGTGTTACAAAGCAGATGCTTTGGCAAATGCTACATAAGAAAAATCAGATACAGGATGCAGTTTGAGATAAGAAAGAGATTCAAAGATGAATGGGCCAAAGCTGGGACTACTCCAAGGTAGGGAGATGGGCCCTTGGCAGATGCTATGGGATATAGGATGTCTTAAGATAGAACTGGCCTTGAGGTGGACAAAGTTGGGACTGTTCCAAGGTGGAGAGTTTGGGTGGTGGTTTGATCCATGAAATAATTACTTTTTGGAACATAATGCTTAGTTATGTATAACACAAAACTTAGAGCACACGTGTAACCAGAAAGGTTTTTCATAGGATGAGAGGAAGATAATGAGCCTTCATCTGAAGAAGACCACCAAAAAGCCAAGAAGACCCCCTAACAACAAGTGGAGCATGGACTATGTAGTATAGAGACATAGATTTTCAGAATTGAAAATAGGAGATTAACAGGAAATATTAATGAATATGTATTAGCATATAGTATATAAGTTTAAGTTGGATTAATTTGTTTTGTACGTGAGGTAGTGTGAGAAACACCCCTCCATACCATGGTCATTTTTGTTTATGATTTATCCAATCTGTACTAATTTTTAATTAATCACTGCTAATTTTTTGTATATGCTTGATTGTAATATGCTACTTAAATGAAATTGCATTGTTGCTAAATTCAACTTTGTTCTTTATTAAACTACAAATATAGATCGTCATTTATAACCATTTGGTGCTGAAACCCGGGAACTCCATCCTGGGGAAGGATGGCTAGTCTCGGGAAGCAGCTCCCCACCAGCTCTTTAAAGGTGGTCCCAAGGTTAGACCAGGCTCCCTTGGAGAAGGAGTTCCAATTATGATAATGCATAAGCAAAAGAAGCGAGCAATAGGAGGCACGCATGAAAGCTCCAGTTGGAGTGCCACCTAAAGGTAACGGTGCCTGTAAAACAACTTGTGCACAAGAACCGTGTGGGAAAATGGACTGTGTAAGTCCCATGGGGTTGGGCAGGGGGGCAGCTGTATGTCTGTGTGTGTGTAGAATATCTAAAATGGGGGCTGGTAGCCAACACCCCTGAAGCGAGTGCAAAACTCACAGTACCGCGTTTTCAGCTCTCTGTGAGAAGACCAGCCAGGAAAGGAGGGACGTGAAAAGAGAGAATGAGTGAGGTTCCCTGGGAGGGACTGGCAGGGAGGGTCCCAGCCCAAGAACCCAGGGGAAGGTCCTTGAGGAGAAGGGAGCGATCTGATCACTGGGCAAGGTGAATAAGGAGGGGAACAATTGAGTAAAGTTCCATTATCTTTGAGAAGAAAATAGTTGCTAACTTTAGTACGAGAGACTAAGAGGGATTGCAAGGTGAAGTGGCTAGAAGGATGTAGTCAGGGAAGACAGATTGGGAGAAAGATTGGAATTAGGCAAGAGGCAAACAGTTGGCAAAAGACAAGATAGTGCAACAGAATAATAAGTTGAGAGGATTGAATCATGAAGTGAGTGAGAGAGACCAAAATTATCTTGGTACCAGGGATTTCTTGGTTTATTGCCACCAAAAATGAGTCCAAGGGAAAGTAACTCCGTAGACCGAGGAGCTGCGAATCATGAAGGAAATTGACAAGAGCCTGGTATACCTGGGAACTGTGAGGGGGGTTCTCAGAAGGGGAGCATCCTTCAGGACAGTCCACTGGGGATGATGTTATAATACTGGGATGCATGGGAATTCCGAAGAGGAAAAAGTAAGCAGAAAATGATTAATTGTTGTAGGTTTGAATGGACAAAGGAAATTATCTGGAAAGATAATTTATACTGGCCAAAGTTTGGACTGATTGAAGATTGGATTTTCCTGGTTTTGATTTTGTATGCGAATTCAAACAAACCTTTTAATCCAGAAGAAATGGATAGAATATGCTGCTCTCTGGCTTCCCATGGGAAAGGGTGAATTTGTCCCTCAAAGGTAGGGAAGCAAGGGTTTTCCATTCTATCCTTTACAAACTAGAGGGCAAGCAGCTTAAGAATACAGACATAAGCCCTAGGATCCATTAGAACACTTCCCAACCCCGTTATAGGCAACCTAATCAGCCCGTTCAACCCCAAGCCCCCGAGGGTCCTCCTGTAAATGCAAACACACCCCCTATTCAGGAGAAGCCAATAGCACATAGAGCTAGAGGTGGGGGACAGGGAGAAGTGATGATGGGGATGGGGAAGCAAAAATGGAAGATGGACTATACCCGCTTAGAAAAGTTCCAATGGCAAATCCAGAACAGAGACCTACTGGTGATGTGAGTGTTCCCCTGAGCACAGGGGATGTTAGGGAGTTTAAGAAGGAGATGGGCAGGCTGCTAGAGGATCCTCTTGGAGAGGCAGAGAGATCAGATCAGTTCTTGGGGCCGAATATATACACCTGGGTGGAACTGCAGTCTATCTTAGGAATCTTGTTTACCATGGAAGAAGGAGAAATGATTAGACATTCAGGAATTAGGGTTTGGGACAGAGAATGTCAGGGGCCAGACCAGGGGGATCAGAAATGGCCTGTGCAAGATCCAGGTTGGAATAAACAGAATGAAAGACACAGGCAGAATAGGAGTGATCTCCGGTGGATGATTATCTGAGGAATCCGGGAAGCAGTGCCCAAGGGGCAGAATATAGGGAAAGCTCTAAGTGAGCACCAAGGGAAGGATGAAGCCCTGGCAGACTGGTTAGAAAGACTAAGAAAAGCCTTGCAGTTATATTCAGATGCAGACCCCAATACTGCAGCAGGACAGGTCCTTTTGAAAACACAGTTTGTAGCTAAGTCCTGGGGGCACATCAGGAAGAAGCTGGAAAAAGTAGAAAATTGGCAGGATAGAGGGCTTCAGGAATTGTTAAGAGAAGCACAGAAAGTGAGAAGAGATGAGGAGAGGCAAAAGACAAAAACACAGATTTTAATGGCAGCAGTCAAGGAAACACAGAAAACCATGAATACAG
Source organism: Tachycineta bicolor (assembly GCA_025960845.1). Classification (NCBI taxonomy): domain Eukaryota; kingdom Metazoa; phylum Chordata; class Aves; order Passeriformes; family Hirundinidae; genus Tachycineta; species Tachycineta bicolor. The sequence goes on from JANEHK010001984.1 coordinate 8,765, forward strand.
TGAAGCGCTCAGGAAAGAACAAACAACAGACAAAGGCAGGTCCCACCTCTGGGGATATGAGATCCACGTGTTTTCTCCTGTCACCAGAAAGGACACTTACAAACTTCTTGTCCTACCTCCAGGGGTACAGGACCAACTTGTTTTTATTGCCACAAAAAGGGACATCTACAAAAATTCTGTAGAAAGAGGCATCAGGATGAGAAAATGTTTAAAGAAGACTTGGGGGGTCAGGAGCTCTGTTTACTGGGGACTGAACACCTAGAAGAGCCCTTGATAAAACTGAAAATAGGTCCTCAAAATGAAGAAATCACATTTTTGGTGGACACAGAAGCTACTAGGTCCACAGTTAAGAAAACTACCACAAGGATATGAAGCAAGTCGTGAACATGTCCCAGGAATTGGGGTTAAAGGAGAAGGATTTCAGGTTCCTGTAATTAAAAATGTGCAGATTGAAACGGATATAAAATTTTGGACTGAGTGATTTGGTATTAATACCAGAGGCTGATAATAATTTTTTAGGAAGAGACTGAATAATAGCCTTGGGGATTAAAATAACACCCTGTGAAGGAAAACTGAAAATCTCTTCTTTAACTGAAGAAGATAATTTCAAGTTTAGCAATACTGTGTGGTATACTGGTGAAGCAGGAAAATTAAACATTCAGCCCATTAGCGTTGAAATACAGAACCCAGAAATCCCCATTTGTGTAAAACAATATCGGATATCACTGGAAGGTCGGAAGGGATTGAAACCGGTAGTTGAGAATTGAGTACATCAGGGGGTGTTGGAGTCCTGTGTGTCACCACATAATACCCCCATCCTGCCGGTAAAGAAGCCTGATGGTAGCTACCGACTAGTGCAGGATCTGAGAGCGGTAAATCAAAGAACCATTACCCGCTTTCCAGGAGTAGCTAAGCCAGATACCTCCTAATTACATTTGGTACAGTGTCGTGGATTTAAAGGATGCCTTTTGAACTTGCCCTCTGGATGAGGGCAGTAGGGATTGCCTTTGAGTAGGAGGACTCAGATACAGGTAGGAGAGAACAGTTAAGGTGAACGGTGCTACCGCAAGGTTTTACAGAGGCACCAAATCTTTTTGGGAGGGCGTTGGAAAATCTTTGGAAGTCCTTTGAGTCACCCAAAGGAATTAAGCTGCTACAGTATGTAGATGGTTGGTTAGTAGCAAGAGAAACTGAAGAGGAAACTAGAAAGGGTACTAATAAGCCTCTAAATTTTCTTGGAGAAAATGGGCTGAAGATATCAAAGTCAAAATTGCAGTTTGTAGAGTCAGAAGTGAGGTATTTAGGTAATTGGATTAGTAAGCGAAAGAAAAGCTAGACCACAAAATGGTTTCAGAAATATGAACATGGGACCCCCAAAGTCTAAAAGAGAAATAAAGCAGTTTTTCGGTCTTTTGGGTTATTGTAGGCAAGAGAAAGAAGGGTTTAGTAGAAACGTAAAATTTCTACATGAGAAATTAACTACCAATCACTTGAAATGGATTGAAAGGGATCAGGAAAAATTTGAGCAAGTTGAAAAACCCTGCTGCAAGCTCCTGTACTGAGTCTTGCCAATTTAGGCAAGCCTTTTCAATTATTTGTTAATACAGTTTATCAAATGGCTTATGAAGTATTGACTCAAGGTTGAGCAGGAAGCCAAAAGCCAGTAAGATATTATTCCAAACTATTGGATCCAGTTAGTAAGAATTGGCCAACATGCCTGCAAGTTCTGGTAGCCACTGCTGTGTTAGTAGAAGAAGCCCGAAAAGTAACCTTTGGGGCACCACTGCAAGTGTACACACCTATATTATTAGGGGAATCTTTTCTAGAGAGGCCAAAACATGGTTGACTGATAGCAGAATATTAAAATATGAGGCTATCTTGATAGACTCTTCAGAATTAGAGCTGAGAGTGACAAATATACAAAGCCCCACTCAGTTCCTTTACGGAGACCCAGGGGAAGAATTAATATATGATTGCACAGAGGTCATAGATTTA
>JANEHK010001985.1:0-10746 GCA_025960845.1 Tachycineta bicolor
AAGAAGAGAACAATGGGGCTGCCACCACTGTGTTGTCATAGAGAGGGCAACACAGGGGTTGCCACCACTCTGACGCCATAGACAGAGGAAGAGAGGGATTCCACCACTGTGATGTCATAAAGAAGGGAACAATGGGGCTGCCGCCACTGTGATGTCATAGAGAGGGGAACACAGGGGTTGCCACCTCTGTGATGTCATAGGCCGAGGAAGACCGGGATTCCACCTGTGTGATCTCGTAATGAAGGGAACAATGTGGCTGCCATAATTGTGTTGTCATAGAGAGGGGAACACAGGGGTTGCCACCACTCTGATGTCATAGACAGAGGAAAACAGGGATTCCCAGACTGTGATGTCAGAAATAAGGGAAAAATGGGGCTGCTGTTGGAGTCCAGGGCATCCCTTTGGCTGCCCTGGGGAGTCAGGGACCTGGGCAGGTGGCTCTGAAACCCCAGCCCAGAGCTCAGAGAGACACTGGCTTTGATCTCAGTCCATGGGAAAAACTTCCTAAACTGATAGAGGGTTGCAGGCCACAGGAGTGTGAAAAATAGTAGTTTAGTTTATCATGGAGTGAAAAAATAGTAATTTTAGGTTCATAGCATTGGAGTGTATGGCGACAAAATGGAGAATCTGGGGCGTTGTCTCCTTCTTCTTCCTTCTCCTTCCCTCACTCCATTTCTGCTATGACGTTGGCACAAAGTGGTTAGTAAGGATTGGGTCAGTGTGTAGGTGACCTTTTTAGTAATAGTGATAGACATTGGTAAGAAATAGTAAATAACGAACACATAGTAATTAGTATAAAAGATTAAGCACAGCCCAGTTCGGGGGGAGACGTGAGAAGTCCATGAACCTGCAAACATCGTGTTGGACTGTGAAAAATTTGTAAGATAAGAAACAATAAACAAGAAATGCAACCTTGAAAAATCTAAACCTGAAGACTCCGTCTCTTCCTTCGGCTTGGCGCGGAGCTGTGCAGAGGGGAAAAAGACCCTGAAACCACCTGAATGTTGGGGAAGCCGCCTGACATCTGGCATCCCTGGGTGGGCAGAAAGATCTGGCATCCCTGTGTGAGAAGGAACACCTGGCTTCTCCGAGTGAGTGGGCAGAAACCTCTAACGTCCCTGGTCAGACAACATCTGGGATCCCTGACCTGCACTCCTGAAAAGGAGCACTGAAAAGGGTCACAAGACCTCTGCAAAAAGATCAAAAGCTCCCAGAACGTCAAACTGCCAAGCCAACAACTCCGGAGAAGAAAAACACCTGTTTGGCCAAAAGAAGAACACCTCGTTCCACTTTGTCCCAGACGACGGTATTCCAGGGGCCGGGAACCAGTCATCCTGAGATCTGCTGGACAGACATCAGGACATCTCTGAGACAGATTGGACCAGAGCTGCAGCAAACCTTTGGATTGGTAAGACCAGTGAGATTCAGAATACACCACACCCATGGGGGGGACAACATCACAAGAGAGAATTATTATATTAGAACAGTTAAAAGAAATAATATCAAAATACAATATAGCACTGAAAGATAAGGAGCTCCAAGCCCTAATGTTATAGGTCAAAACTAATTATCCACAATGTGAGACCCAGTCTCTTTTTGAGCCAGATTTTTGGCAGGAAGTGAACAGATAACTTTATGATAATGCCAAAAGAAAAGATAAAATTGCCGCAAAGCTTTTGTCGGCTGGGAGAATTGTGTTGGAATTTATAACAGAATATAGCAGGGAAGCGTTCGAGTTTGAACACCTGCCAAGCAAGCAAAGGGAGGTTAGCACAGAGGCAGAGCAGATAGCCATGCTAACTCCAAGGCTGACACTTCCCCCAGGGGAAAGAGAAGGGGGAGGGGAAAGAACAAATGTATCTCAAGGTCCAACAGAAAGCTCGTTAAAAGCCCGGAGGTTGGTTCCAGGACAAATGACGCTTCTGATCCATCCAAGCGAACAGGAGGATCTGGACATGCTTTTCCTTGAAGCAGTCTCAGAACAAACCCCACATTCACGCACGGAGGGGGGGGGCAGGAAGAAGTCCACCTAGAAGTCCCTTCACACCCCCAGAGTCTCCACATCGACAAACCCCTCAGTCGCCATTGCTCCTTTCCCTTCCCGTGGAAAAACCGGGTGTGGGTGGAGAGGACGGGGGGGGCGAAAGAGCAGGAACGAGCGCCATCAGAATCGCGGCAGAGGAGCGAAACCGCGCGGGGGGGCGAAGCTCCGTGGGGAACCGAGGCGGCAGGACGTGACGGGGCACGATTGGGAGGCGCGGAACGCCGGGAACAATCCGCGCGGGACGGGGCTGCAGCAGGGGGGAGCTCGAGAACGAGCCGAATACTACACACCCCAGAAATCCTTGCGGCCGGTCCAGGCGCAGGCGCGACAGGGGCAGAGCGGGGCCCGGGGTGTGTTCCTCTTCGGGGAGATGCTGATTCCGATGACGAGGGAGAAGGGGCGGACCTTGAACGTGAGATAGGGCGGGGTATCCCGCCGGAGACCGCCGGGCCGAGGTCGGCAGGGGCGGGGTGGGCGGAGACGGAGCGGGCAGGTACGGGGGACGGGGCGTAGCCGAGGCGGGGAGAGTCTCAAAGGTGCCACCCCCGGGCAGCGAGAGCTGCGGGGCCTGACCACGCCCACCAGCAGCGATGATTCTCAGCCGCCTGCGTGCGGTGATTCAGAGACAGCTGCCAAGCTGTCGTGGATGGGACTGCATCCGAAAATATCTCAGATTTTACAGGCTTTTCCAGAACTTAAAAGATACTTCAGAACTCCGAGCCCGCAGAGAACAGCTGTCAGCGTGCCGACGTTGCCGAGGGGCGGGGCTGAGAGGCAGCGAGCACGGAGACCATCAGTTGCATCGACTGAAGCATCGGTTTGGGAGGACACGCCCACGCTGCATCGTTTTTTTCCAGTTTCATATAAAAAATCAACCACTTCAGAACAGCGATTCAAACAAAAGCCGAGAGAACCTCTGCCAATGCTGAGGGATGATGATGCTGTTGATGAGGATGAGGAGATGTCAATCACAGATGAAGATATAATTAAAATCACAGCATCAGAGGGGATTCCTGCCAGGAGAGTAAAGGAATTTGAGTTCACACGGCGAGCTTCTTCATTTTTGTTATCTGAGGACTTTATGAACAACTTTTTTCGTAAGTTCACTGAAACAGCATTTCGCCATGATCCCACATCTTTTTTCTCTCAAAGTTTTCTTTCAGGGACAGATGCTTCAGGAAGATTTGAGGATGTTCAGCGAACCCTGATCCCTCTCCAGAGAGAGAAAGAGAGAGAGAAGGAGAGAGAGAAGGAAAGGGAGAAAGAGAGAGATAAGGAAAGGGAAAAAGAGAGAGAGAAGGAGAGAGAAAGAGAGAGAGAAAGAGAGAGAGAGAGAGCAAAAGAGAAAGAAAAGGAGAAGGAAAAAGAGAGAGAAAGGGAAACAGAGAAAGAAACAAAACCTGATGAGGTGAAGCCTGCAAAACAAGTGGGTTCAGGGAGACATGAAGCAGCAAAGGAAACAATTGTAGAGGCAGATACCACACAGGCTTCTGCCAAGCCAGAATTCCATCCAACATACTGGACAGACATAAAGAAATATGCATTGAAAGGGGATACACTTTCAATGGGTCCAAAGGGCATGGCAATGCCAATGACATATGATGCACAGGATGCAAACCCAAGATGGGAAAGGTTAGATCGTGAAGGAGTCAGGGATCTGATGAAAGCTGTTCGTGATAATGGATTGGGGTCTCCCTACTTCAAACAACTTTTAAAAGGGACATTTAATATATATGATTTAACACCATATGACCTTCGATCTCTTGCTTCAATGATCCTGACTGACGCACAATTCATCGTTTGGGAAGCAAAATGGAGAAAAAATTTAAATGATTACAGAATTAAATACCAAGTAGGAGCAAATGCAGGCTTCACAGTGGCACAATTGGCCGGTGATCCACCGCTTGACAGTGCAGCTCATCAAGCCAGGGTTCTTCCTCGAGATGTGTTGACAGACATCAAGGATGCAGCCAGAAAAGCAATGGTGCAAGTTACACCAGCAGGAGTCACAGAAAGTAGTTTCACAGAGGTGAAACAAGGTCCTTCAGAACCCTTCAGTGCATTCATCGATCATCTCACACAAGCAGTGGACAGGCAAGTTACAGATGAAGCAGTGAAGTCACATTTGATTCGGTGTCTTGCATTTGCAAATGCCAACCCAGAATGCAAGCGTGTCATCAGTGCAATGCCAGGCCAGCCCACCATGGCAGAAATTTTAGAGGCATGCAACAAGGTGGGGACACCACAGCACGTCGCAGCAATTTTGGGAGATCAAGTGGAAAAAGCTGTCAAAGACGCATTTGCAAATTTTCAACAAAAACAGTGTTTCAAGTGTGGCAAGCCAGGACATTTCAAAAAGGATTGTCCACAAATTACACACGATGCAAATTCAACAGATCATTGTCCGACATGCGGAAGAGGGAATTATTGCTCTGCAAAAAACAATGCAAGTGGAAGAACTCAGTCAGGAAAATCCAGAAAGAGCGCGAATCGTCAACGCGCGACGACACAAATAATGGCGATGACTCAAGAGCAGGTTCCGCAAGGGGGACAATCATCGGGGAACAACAATCCAGCGCCCTCAGCAGGACAATTTGTAGGATCCCCAGCAATCCAGAATTACTCCCACCAGGGGCGCAGTGTGACTTGGCAACTTCCAAAGTGATATGTTTTTTGGATGACAATTATGCAGTGATACCCACTGGTGTCACTGGATCCTCGTGGAAGAGACAGGACTTTTCTAATTATAGGTAAGGACAGAAGCAGTGTTCTGGGACTTGTTATTTACCCTTCTGTCATTTCAGCAGATCGCAATGATGAGTTGACAGTTTTAGCGAAGCCTCATCAGCCACCATTGGTCATTCCTCCAAACACCTCGATTGCCAGGGCAATTGCATTGCCACCCCATGCAGCAGAACACGTCTTGCCAGTGCTCCGGGAACAAGATCCTCCTTCAGGTGAGCACATGGAGGTTCATGCCTCCTGGGTGAAACACATAGGCCGAGACAGACCAATTCTCGTCTGTGAATTGACCCAGGGTGACAAGACAATCGCAGTCAAAGGGATGCTCGACACAGGGGCACACGTCACGGTAATTTCATATCTTCTTTGGCCTAAGAATTGGAACTTAATTGCTCCCTTGAGTCCTCTTTCAGGCATAGAGGGGAACACCTTATGTCTGCAGAGTGAAGATGCGGTTGTTGTCTCGGGGCCAGGAGGTAAGACTGCAATCATTCGCCCATTTGTTGTGCAAAGACCCATCACAGTGTGGAAAGGGACATTTTAGTGCAATGGGGCGTGAGGTTGGAAGTGGATTTTTAGTGGGGGCCACTGTGGCACTCAACACTTTGAAATTGACCTGGAAAACAGACAATCCTGTCTGGGTGGATCAGTGGCCCCTCGAAAGAAAAAAATTGAGTGCTCTCAAAAATTTGGTCAAGGAACAGTTGGAAAAGGGACACATTGTACCAACAAACAGTCCCTGGAATTCCCCAGTGTTTGTCATTCGCAAGAAAGCCTCTGGATCATGGAGATTGCTTCATGATCTCAGAAAAATCAATGAAGTCATTGAGGAAATGGGACCACTTCAGCTAGGGCTTCCATCTCTCTCAATGATCCCGAGAGATTGGCCACTTGTGATCATTGATCTCAAGGACTGTTTTTTCAACATTCCACTTCATCCAGATGATGCTCCTCGATTTGCCTTTTCCATCCCAAGTGTCAACAGGGAGGAGCCTCTGCAGAGATACCATTGGGTTGTTCCTCCTCAAGGACTCAGGAACTCTCCAACCATCTGCCAATGGTTTGTTGCACGGGCACTGTCTCCAGCTCGGGAGAAACATCCAGGAGCAAAAATCATTCATTATATGGATGATCTGCTCATTGCAGCACCGACACAACAGGAATTGCAGAGAGCTCGTGACTGTGTGATCACAGAAGTGCAACATGCAGGTTTGGAAATTTCAACTTCAAAAATTCAGGAAATTGCACCTTGGAAATACTTAGGATGGAAAATCACTGAACAAACAGTGAAACCACAGAAAATTGAAATTAAAACAGAAGTTAACAACTTACAGGATTTGCAACAACTTTTGGGGGAGATCAACTGGATGAGATCCATCTTAGGGATCACAAATGACGAATTTGTGCCATTGTTCAATCTCTTGAAAGGGGACAGTAACATCAAAACTCCCAGGAGTCTCACTCCTGAGGCTCGGGAGGCCCTTGAAAAAATTGCTGGAGCCCTCCAGCAGAAACAAGCACATCGCTTTGTAACATCTTTACCTTTTTTTTTCTTGCAGTGTTGGGGGAAAAAATACAGTTGCATGGGTTGATTTTTCAGTGGGATTCATCGCAGAAAGACCCATTGTTGATTTTGGAGTGGATTTTTTTATCTTACAGGTCTCCGAGGACGATCCTCTCAAGTCTGGAAATGATAGCTCAGATCATCATCAAAGCTAGGACCAGGCTGCAAACAATGGCAGGCAAAGATTTTACAACAATTTACCTGCCTTTGGAAAAAGATTATTTTGATTGGGCGTTGCAAAAATCAGAGGATTTGCAGATTGCATTGTTAGATTACTCAGGTGTTTGTACTATTCATTTCCCAAGTCACAAGCTGTTGAAAGCAAAAATAAGTTTCAGAGAAAAACCAAAAATAAGTGAGGTGCCGTTGGATGCAATAACAGTTTTTACCAATGGCTCAAGAAAGACTCACAAATCAGTAAGTACATGGCAGGATGACATCACGGGAGAATGGAAATCAGATATAAGAATAGTACAAGGGTCACCACAAATAGTGGAATTAGCAGCAGTGGTCCGAACTTTTGAGCTGTTCCAGCAACCTTTTAACTTGATCACAGACTCAGCTTATGTAGCTAATGTGGTCAAGAGGCTTGAGGGTTCACTTTTGAGAGAAGTTGACAATGAAAGTTTGTATTCATATTTGCTGTGCATGAGGACATTGTTGCAAAACAGAAAACATAAATACTTTGTCTCTCACATCAGAGCACATTCATCCCTTCCAGGTTTTTTAGCAGAAGGCAATGCACACGCAGACAAATTGACCATGCCAATTTCAAGGACATACCGAACATTTTTGAACAGGCAAAATTGAGCCATGCATTCTTTCATCAGAATGCTCAAGCACTAATGGAAGGTTTTCACATTTCCAAAAGTCAGGCAAAAGAAATCATTAGTGCTTGCCCAGATTGCCAGCTTGTTCAGCCTCCTGCATCAATGGGAGCAGTCAATCCAAGAGGATTGCACAGTTTGCAGATATGGCAAACTGATGTCACAAAATATCCTTCTTTTGGGAAGCTCAAAAATGTTCATGTTTCAGTTGACACATTTTCAGGCGCAGTCTTTGCATCTTTGCACACAGGTGAGACAGCACAACATGCTTGTCGACATTTCTTGCAGGCATTTGCATCTTTAGGCGTGCCGCAAGAAATCAAAACAGACAATGGACCAACATACATAGGGAAAGTGCTTGACAAATTCCTGAAGAGGTGGGGTGTCCATCATACCTTTGGTATCCCACACTCTCCAACAGGTCAAGCAATCATTGAAAGAACACATCAAACATTAAAATCCCTTTTGGAGAGACAAAAAAGAGGAGAAGCAGACGCAAAACCATACATGCGCTTGAATAAAGCCTTGTATGTGTTGAATTTTCTCAATGGCTCTTTTACAGAGCCAACTCCACCAATCATGAGGCATTTTTCAAACAGCACGAGAGCAAAACTGAAGGAAAACCCTTTGGTTTTGGTCAGAAACCCAGAAACAGGTCAAATCGAAGGACCATTCAAATTGATAACTTGGGGCAAGGGATTTGCTTGTGTCTCCACTGCAGTTAGACCAAAGTGGCTGGCGGCGAGACACGTGAAACCATACCGAGTCCAGACGCAAGCAGAGACGGACCCCAAGACCGGAGGAAGAGAAGTGGGCACGCAGACATGAGCCGGTGTCAAGACAACAGACATCCCTTAGTTCTATGTGCAAAAAGACTCTGGGACTTGAGTTCTTTGGGGCTTGGGTGGTGTTGCATTTTTAGGGATTCCCGTGAGAAAAAAGTCATTGAAAATGAAGGAACTATCCTTGTGCCTCATTCTCTTCTTGGTTGCCTTGAGCAATGCAGCAGTTTTGCCCGTGGCTCAACCAAAGGAGAATGTTTGGGAAACTCTAGCCAATGCATCAGGTTTGGATGCCATCTGCCTGACACACTCAAGACCAGGGAAACCTTTCTCAACATGTTTAGTGGGATTGCCAGTGAGCGAATGGCCTATTCCAAAAAACATCCCTCCAGAAATTTCAAAGTTCATTGTAAATCCAGTGGATCAATGGGATGTTTGGGTGAATTTCCTTCCTGTGGCTCCTTTTGAACCCCAGGAACTGGAAATTCTTGGATCGGTCTCTATGCAATTCTGTGTGAAATTTGACCATTCTGGAGTGGCAAAAAATAAAACTGTAGACGTCACTCCAAACCTCAATTTTTACAGAAATTCATCATCTTGGTGTAATTACACTGAGATGCTGAAAAAACCATCCAATCATGTTCCAGCTCAGTTACCAAGGGGAAACTTTTTAATTTGTGGGACCAAAATTTGGCCCGCAATTCCTGCAAATGCCACAGGTGGTCCGTGCAGCATTGGAATGCTTTCATTGCTAACACCCAACATGACACTGATGAGAGAATTAAAACGGAGAGTGAAAAGATCTGTTCAAATGTATGATCCAAATTGTAATGATGAGGTTCACACATAGAGCAAGAGTCAGAGAATTGCAGCCGCAATTTTTTCACCACAGGTAGCATCAGGAGCAGCCTTGACACAATTGGATCATGTGGGTTGTTGGCTGAACAAACATGCCCGAGCTGTCTCTCTTGCACTGAGTGACATGTTGTTAGACATTGACAGTGTAAGACGAGCAACTCTCCAAAACAGGGCAGCCACTGACTATCTTTTGCTGGCCCACGGGCATGGGTGTGAGGAATTTGAAGGAATGTGCTGCATGAATTTGTCAGATCATTCCAAATCCATTCATGAAAACGTCAAGCAATTGCAGGAGAGTGTGAAAAAACTTGGAAAGGTAACTGCATCGTGGATGGATGGTTTGTTCAATTTGTTTGACCTTTCAACACTGTGGAAGGAATTTTTAAAAATAGTTATATATATTTTAGTAGGGCTTGTAATTCTCCTCATGATTTTGCCGTGTTTGTTTCTATGTATATGGTGAGCCATGGACAGAGTGGCCAAGGAAGTGTTTTTGGTTCAAACAGGAGGGGGAGATGTTGGAGTCCAGGGCATCCCTTTGGCTGCCCTGGGGAGTCAGGGACCTGGGCAGGTGGCTCTGAAACCCCAGCCCAGAGCTCAGAGAGACACTGGCTTTGATCTCAGTCCATGGGAAAAACTTCCTAAACTGAGAGAGGGTTTGCCAACCACAGGAGTGTGAAAAAATAGTAGTTTAGTTTGTCACAGAGTGAAAAAATAATAATTTTAGGTTCATAGCATTGGACTGAATGGCGACAAAATGGAGAATCTGGGGCGTTGTCTCCTTCTTCTTCCTTCTCCTTCCCTCACTCCATTTCTGCTGTGACGTTGGCACAAAGTGGTTAGTAAGGATTGGGTCAGTGTATAGGTGACCTTTTTAGTAATAGTGATAGACATTGGTAAGAAATAGTAAATAACGAACACGTAGTAATTAGTATAAAAGATTAAGCACAGCCCAGTTCAGGGGGAGACGTGAGAAGTCCATGAACCTGCAAACATCGTGTTGGACTGTGAAAAATTTGTAAGATAAGAAACAATAAACAAGAAATGCAACCTTGAAAAATCTAAACCTGAAGACTCCGTCTCGTCCTTCGGCTTGGCGCGGAGCTGTGCAGGGGGGAAAAAGACCCTGAAACCACGTGAATGTTGGGGAAGCCACCCGACAGGCTGCCACCACTGTGTTGTCATAGAGACGGGAACACAGGTGTTGCCACCACTGTGATGTCATAGACAGAGGAACAAAGGGATTCCACCACTGTGATGTCAAAGTTAAGTGAATCCTGGTGTTACCACTACTGTGAAGTCATAGACAGGGGAACAGGTTGGCTGCCATCACTGTGTTGCCATAGATAGGAGAACACAGGGATTCCAGGACTGTGTTGTCAGAAAGAAGGGAACAATGGGGTTGCCACCACTGTAATGTCATAGACAGAGGAAGCCAGGGATTCCACCACTGTGATGTCCAAATTAGGGGATACTGGCGTTACCACTTCAGTGAAGTCATAGAGAATGGAACAGTGTGGCTGCCATCACTGGGTCGTCATAGACAGGAGAACACAGGGATTCCACCACTGTGATGTCAGAGAGAAGGGAACAACGGGGCCACCACCTCTGTGTTGTCATAGAGAAGGGAACAGTGTGGCTGCCACCACTGTGATGTCATAGACAGAGGAAGACCAGGAATCCACCACTGTGATGTCGTAATGCAGGGAACAATGTGTCGGCAATAACTGTATTGTAATAGAGAGGGGAACACTGGATTGCGACCACTGTGGTATCATAGAGAGGGGAACACAGGGATTCCACCACTGTGATGTCATAGAGAGAGGAAGACAGGGATTCCACCACTGTGATGTCGTAATGAAGGGAACAATGTGGCTGCCAAACTGTGTTGTCATAGAGAGGGGAACACAGGGGTTGCCACCACTGTGA
>JANEHK010001986.1:0-10746 GCA_025960845.1 Tachycineta bicolor
GGCCCTCCGCCAGGGCAGCCGGCCCAGTGCTCGTCACCGCCCTGACCCGGGGGACCCCTGGAGAGCCGCGGCAGGAGAGCCGTGCCCGCCGACGGCGGCCCTCCCCAGCATTCGGCCCGAGGAGGGTGCGGGCCCTCCCGAAATTACTCGGCGCGGGTTTAGAAAAGAAGCCCGCAAACCTGGTGAAAACATGCCTGTTGGTCTCAGGTTTTATTAAAAAAAGAAAAAGAAAAAAAAAAAAAGTAAAGAGAAAAGTTATATAAACAAGGATTATCCCCTGCTTATCTTGTCTTGCTAGGGGGATTGGAAAATTCCAACATCTGGATTTGTGGAGTTCCTTTCATTTGTTTCATTTTTTAGTCACTCTTCTTTTTGTTTTTTGTTTGTTTTTTGGGTTTTGTTTTTTTTTTTTTCCCCCCGGGGAGATGTTTTCCGCACTCAGTTGGATACAAAGCCCTGTGGATCGCTGGTGTTCAGCCAAAGGCTTGTGTCTGTGGAGCCACACAGAAGTAGTTCATCAGGGCATAGGTGACTTCTGCATCAACATCTGGCTATAGGAGTCATCCTACTCCTAACTTGTTCCTGCCCTCTTCCTTCTGCCCTCTGCCTCCGCTTCCTCCTGACCGTGTGGCACACCAGGGCTTAAGGTGTGAGCTGGTATCCAAGGGGACAATACACCCTTGTATCAGAAACCCCAGCAAAATCGTGGGTCACAAGCATTGAGTGGAGGGAAGTTAAATCACAAAAAGTAGTTCTTGTCCCTGACCCTACAGCTGTCCTTTTTGAAGCCTTCATTTCTTCAAAAATACTTTGGGTTTACTGCACACAGGAATAAGAAACGCCAATGTTACGTATCCAGGCTACACATATCGACCTGAACCTGATCTATTTCTGTATCATCACTCATAGGGATAGCAGTGTGAACAAGGACTAGGTAACATTGACAGGAGCTGTTTAAATGATGAGACAAAGTATTTTTTAAATAGTCTGGCAGATATATTTGTCAGATAACAGTGCATGTGCAATAAAACTCAGATGAGGAATCAGAGGAATTTGGAACCCAAGGCAGCAGCATTTTCTCAGGATTTCATGTATTCTAAGTGCATCATTGTGTCAGTAAAGAGGAGGTGTTTTACATAGTTTATGAAAATATATTTACACATTTCAATATGGTGTCACTATTTTGCTCACGCGCAAGATAAAGCTGAGTCTCAGTAACTGCAACAATAAAGAGATATATCAAATGACTGAACAGATGAGCTGCTCTTACAGTAGGTTCTCTGTTATTCTCTTTGCCTCATTTTAGAAAAAAATTGCAACACCCGTTTTTTAATAGAGTTGGTTCAGTCCCCCTCCATCTGCTGTGCCTTTCCCCCTCTTAAAAAATTACAGAGGGTCAATTTGATCACAGGCCTGAAACAGATTTTGAATTACTTATTTACCATATTAAAACCAAGCAAAACATTTTCCACCTTATCAGGCTTCATGAAATGCTAACCACTTTTCACACCTTTTTCTTTCACTGGGCCATTTTGTTATCTCTCTTTATTGGAGAGCATTTGGCAGCATATTACCTATTTTATAAGAAATAAATTAAAATAAAAGAAACTTTCAGAATTGTCGAGTTCCTAAAACTGTGGCTGAAGTTATTAGTGCAAGTACACAGCATTTCGTAAACTCAAAAGCTGATTATTCAGCAGATGCTCACTGCAATAAGATGCTGATGGAAGTTTTGACCAAGAGCTTCCTAAAAATTACCCTGTGAGTTTTTAAAGCAGGCTGCTTTGCTAGCACCAGTGCACTGTGAGGGAGAGGGAGACATTTCTGAAAGTATAAAATGTCTTATCTGCTGCTATTCAAACATGAGTAACACAGAGTATTTCAGATTTCACTCTCTCTCTCACTCTCTGCCAGGATATGTGTTTAAAGGCTTGATACTCAAAATCTTTTCTATTTACTTCAAGTTACATTATTTGGTCTAATAAGTGATATTATCTCTGTCTACAAGCCTCATGCAGTTATATGCCCTCCATCAACTTTATATGAAGTAGAGTATGTATCTGAAGGCAGAAATTAATTCCTAGGATTTCCCAATGATGAGGAAAGACACCGAGCTGCTGCACATATCTGCTTTGTACAGAAACTAGAGTTATATTTTAGGTTCCTTATAGACTTATAAGGGTTATATAGTTATATTTTGGGATGTTTATCAGAAGGCTGCACTAAGGCTAGTGTGTGATTCAACAAGGAGATGAAGGGCAAGGTTCAAATACCAGTGTGGGGATGAATACAAAGTCTTTCTAAGTAGCAGGCAGAAAATAAATTAGTGACCGTCACAGAGAAAGTTTTAGGGAAAAGGTCTGAAGACCAGTAAATCCTTAACCTGATAGGCACTATGAATGGGTGCCTATCAGTGGAGCAGTCAGGACAGGTTGGTTTTGCTCATCATGTCTGATAGGGCACAACACTCTATGCCAGGAAAGTGGAGAAAGTGGAGAATTTGAGAAAACATGGGGTGTTGAGGTGTTAACCTTCTTCACGGGCCATTATTTACAAGAAAAACCTGAATTTTCTTAGGTGAATGTAAGTGAGCAAAGCTGCTGCTGGATGGCACCAATGAAGCCTGCAGTTTTGAGCACCAGCTTCTCTGCTCCTGAGGGTGGATACAGGATGCATATCCCTGCTCCTGGGCTGCGAGTAGGGAGCATCAGTCGTCACACTGGAAACCATTGTAGCCAAAACATGTGCTCAGTGCTGCTTCTAAAAACCACCTTCTCTCTTCTTGAATCCGTCCTAATATACTGACTCAGCTTTGTCTAGTGGGACTCTTTCAGTGGCCAGGAAGCACCACAGGCCTTGTGCTTCCTCAAGTCCTCACTCCTGTTTAATCAGGGCAAATGTAACCATTGAAAGTATTTGGGGCAGCAGCGTGTTTCCTTTGGGATGCATGGTCAGCCATTGCGGTGCATTATTGCAGCTGTGCCCTGGGATGGTAGGGGAGGGCGACAGCTGCTCTGTCACAGGTCACCTTGTGACTGTAATAAACATAAACTGTTTTTGTTCACTGGAGGTTAAATAACTCCAAATAATAAGAAGTTACTATGTTACTATTTAAGCTCATAGAAAAGCCATGTGCAAGCATGCTCTTGCTCAATCCTTTGTTTTCTGCTCCTTAATCAGCTTTAAGTTTCAGGAACTCAAGCTTAGTTACCATATCAGAAAGAAGGCACTAAAAAAAGGGATACTGGAGAATGATTACCACCCTTCATCTCTGCGACCATCGGGAGGCAGAAAAAGACCCCCTAGCAACACGTCGCACATATGCAGAGTACTACAGAAAGAACACGTCAATCGGAGGAAGAAGCAAGATAAAAAGGGGGACGGAGAACTTGTCCGCGCGGCAGTTGGTGAAGCGCAGACTTCCCTGTCGCCCAGCGCTGTATTTGCCTTTGCCTTGCCTGCTGCAATCTAATAAATTCCTATTGGAACTTTTCTTTGTGTCCATAGTCTATTACAATTTGGTGCCGTGACTCGGATGCAACCTGCACGATAGGACTTTTGGTTCTGCCGGGGGGGCGCCCCGCCGATCAGTCGGCGGCCCTGGTAGACCTAATTCCTGTCTCGATTGCACCGACGAACCTAAATTCAAGGCATTAGGCAAAGGAAGCCGGCAGACCCTATAAACTTTGTGCACAAAGGTCCGGACGAAGACGCAAGACGCGTGAGTATCTGTGTGGAAGAATCCGTTCGGTCTGGGTCGGGTATCCTGGAGTGCTGCGAGTGTGTGTGTGTCTGAGAGGAGAACCGGCAGCTCGGATTCTCCTGGCGAGTGCGGACCCTCAGTAGTGCGGTTCTCATTGCCCGAGAGGGCGTGAGCCACGAACAAGGGGAAGCGATTGACTTCTGCACCACGCTTGTGTGAGGGCACTCCAGAAGATGGGACAGGGGAAGAGCAGGCCCTCTACTCCCATAAAACTTCCCCCGGTGCCTAGAGATAGCCCACTGGGGTTCATATTAGACAATTGGAAACATTACCCTAACACAGGGGGTAAAGATAAAGCTAAAATGATCCATTATTGTGTGGAAGTATGGGGTGGGAAGGAAATTTCCCGGAATATTTTTTGGCCTATTTTTGGATCATCAGAAGATTGGGTGAGGCAAAAACTCACCTTGTGGGTAAACACTAAAACTCCTTTTAATCAGGAAGAAAGTGAATATGCTAATGTGTGGGTTGCAAGACCTGGGGATGAGGTGCTCCTGTTTTCCCTCAAAGAGAGAGGACGGAAGAAAGACAGGAATAAAGAGGAAGAGGCCTTACTGATCCCACCTCCTTACATACTCCCTCAGAACCCCCAGATCCCAAATGCACCTCCAATAGAGCCTCAAGGATCAGGAGATGATCCCGAGCCCCCCGAAGAAGTGCAGGGACCCATAACCCGAGGTCGGGCTAGACAGCATAACCTATATCCCCTAAGAGAAATGCCTGTGGGGGGGGGGCAGGGACCTCACCCAGCAATAGGGTTTGTTTCAGTACCTTTGAGTTCTGGGGATGTTCGGGAATTTAAGAGGGAGATGGGGAGCCTCCTAGAAGATCCCTTGGGGGTGGCCGAGAGACTGGACCAATTTTTGGGACCCAGTATTTATACTTGGGGTGAGTTACAAGCCATATTAAATATTCTTTTCACGGCCGAGGAAAGAAACATGATTAGACGAGCAGGGATGCGAATATGGGATGCACAACATGCACAAGGACCTTTAGCAGACACCAAGTGGCCTTTGCAGGATCCCAATTGGAATCATCAGCAGCAAGATCACAGAACCAATATGCAGGATCTGAGGGGGATAATAGTACAAGGGATCCGGGAAGCGGTGCCTAGAGGTCAGAACATCAATAAGGCATTTAATGAGAGACAGAAAAAGGAGGAGACACCTACAGATTGGCTAGAACGCTTGAGAAAAAACCTGCAGATGTACTCGGGCTTAGACCCTGAGACACCGTTGGGGCAAGCACTATTAAAAACACAGTTTGTGGCTAAATCATGGGAAGATATCAGAAAGAAGTTAGAAAAATTAGATAATTGGCAAGATAGAGACCTGGATGAGCTATTGAGGGAAGCACAAAAGGTATATGTGAGAAGGGATGAAGAAAGTCACAAGAGACAAGTAAGAATGATGGTGGCAGCAGTAAGGGAAACTAGGAGAATTGATGCCCCTCCCAAAACAAGTCAAGTGGCCCAGAGAAATGGGGGAGGGGTTCCCCAGATTAAAAAAAAAAAAAGAAGCAAGCGTATGCTTCTATTGCGGAAATAAAGGACACTTTCGGAGAGACTGCAGGAAGCGGCTGAGGGATGAGAAAGCCTTCAAGGAAGACTAGAGGGGTCAGGGGCTCTATTTGCTGGGGACACGGAAACATCAGGAGCCCTTGATAAAATTAAAAATAGGTCCTCAGCGGCAGGAGTTTGAATTTTTAGTGGACACTGGAGCTGAGCGATCGACAGTCCAGGTACTACCAGAGGGATGTAAGATATCAAAGGAAACTGCTCAAGTGGTAGGGGCGAAGGGAGAGCCCTTTGAGGTCCCTGTTATTAAGAGTGTACTGGTGGAATCGGAATCCAAAATGGGAATAGGGAACCTTCTGCTGGTACCAGAAGCAGATTATAATTTGTTAGGGAGAGACTTGATTATAGAAATGGGCATTAATATAGAAGTAGTAAATGAGGAAATCAAAATAAAACTCTGTCCCTTGAGGGTAGAGGATGAGGAAAAAATTAACTCAGAAGTGTGGTACACTCCTGATAGGGTAGGAAGGTTGAATATACCCCCCTTCTCAGTAACCATTAAAGATCCAGAGACACCAATAAGGGTCAAACAGTACCCCATCTCCCCAGAGGGAAAGAATGGGTTGAAGCCCGAGATTGAGAGGCTAATAAGCAAAGGACTTTTAGAACCTTGCATGTCTCCTTTTAATACCCCCATTTTGCCAGTAAAAAAGGCAGATGGATCATACCGGTTAGTGCATGACCTGAGAGAAATAAACAAAAGGACAGTAGCTCGTTTTCCGGTGGTAGCTAACCCTCACACCCTGCTAAGCAGACTAGGTCCCGAAAAACAATATTATAGTGTAATTGACCTTAAAGATGCATTCTGGGCATGTCCTCTAGATGAGAAAAGTAGGGATTACTTTGCATTTGAATGGGAAGACCCAGTCACTCATAGGAGACAGCAGCTAAGGTGGACTGTGCTCCCCCAGGGGTTTACGGAATCTCCAAATTTGTTTGGACAAGCTTTAGAACAGATTTTGCAGGAATATCAGACTGGGGAAGGAGTGACCCTTATCCAATATGTAGATGACCTCCTGATTGCTGGAGAAGCAGAGGACAAAGTACGGGCAGAAAGCATTAGATTACTCAACTTCCTGAGTGCCAAAGGGCTCAAAGTATCTAAGGCAAAACTGCAGTTCGTCGAAGAAAAAGTAAAATATCTGGGGCATTACTTACAGAAGGGAGAAAAGAAAATAGACCCTGAAAGGGTAAAGGGGATACTATCCATACCGCCTCCAGAGAGCAAGAAGCAAATTAGGCAGTTGTTAGGCCTCATGGGGTATTGCCGACAGTGGATTGAGAACTATAGCACCAAGGTTAAGTTTTTATATGAGAAATTGAGCCAAGGAGGGCTAGTGAAATGGGATGAGAAAGATAACAAACATTTGAAAGCCCTGCAGCATGATTTAATCAATGCCCCTGTGTTGAGCCTACCCGATCTGAAAAGACCCTTTTATCTGTTTGTAAATACAGATAGTGGGACAGCTTATGGGGTACTGACCCAGGAGTGGGCTGGGAAAAAGAAACCTGTTGGGTACTTATCTAAGCTGTTAGACCCTGTAAGCAGAGGTTGGCCTACATGTTTACAAGCTATAGTGGCCTGTGCCCTGCTTGTAGAGGAGGCTAATAAAATCACTTTTAATGGGGAACTGAGAGTATTATCCCCTCATAATATCCGGGGAATTTTGCAACAAAAAGCAGAAAAGTGGATAACGGATGCCCGACTCTTAAAGTATGAGGGAATCCTATTAGACTCCCCAAAATTAACCCTGGAAGTGACAGCCTTACAAAATCCAGCCCAATTCTTATACGGAAAGCCAAGTGAGGATGAATTGGCCCATGAGTGCTTATCTACCATAGAAGAACAAACCAAAATAAGACCAGACTTGGATGAAGAAGAATTAGAAGAGGGAGATAAGTTGTTTGTAGATGGCTCATCGCGAGTAATTAATGGAAAAAGGGTCTCTGGCTATGCAATAGTTGGGGAAGAAGGACTTGCAGTTATAGAATCAGGCCCTTTAAGTGGATCCTGGTCGGCGCAGGCCTGTGAACTTTATGCTGTACTACGGGCATTGCAGTTGTTGAAGAATAAATCAGGTACCATCTATACTGACTCAAAATATGCCTATGGGATTATACACACTTTTGGGAAAATATGGGAAGAGCGGGGGTTGATAAACTCCCAGGGAAAAGATCTGGTTCACCAGGATCTAATCAGGAAACTGCTGAAGGCCGTGAGGGGACCTAGGAAAATTGCTGTTGTTCACCTGAAAGGGCATCAAAAAGGACTAAATTTTAAAAGCAGGGGAAATAATGCAGCAGATCAGGAAGCAAAAAGGGCTGCATTACTGACATTACAATCTACCCCTCAGAAGGACCCGATAGCTGAAAGAAAGAAGTGTGGGACTTGCAGAGGAAATTTGCAAGAACCCCCTTGTGATGTTTGCTGGAGAAACTGGGGAGTTGATGCTATAGAATGTGCATGTAGTAACCTAAGGGCAAAAGATTGCCTCCATCATGAAAGGATCTGGAGAATACATAGTTTCACCACACAGGAAAAAGAAAAGATGGAAAGGATGGGGTTAAGGGAAAACCCAAAAGGGGAATGGCGACTCCTGGAGGATAATAGAACTGTACTGCCTAAATCCGTAGCCATGGACATTCTAAGGAGAATACATAGTAAAACACATTGGGGGGCGCAAGCATTAGTAGATCAATTTGCCACTAAGCACATGTGCATTGGGATAGATGACTTGGCAAAGCAAGTAGTGAGGGGGTGTGTTACCTGCCTGAAAGTAAATAGGGCTAATTTAAGAAAATCCTTAATGGGGGGACGACCCACAGCATACCGGCCATTCGCTAACATCCAACTCGACTTTACTGAATTACCAAAGACCGGGAGGTATAAATATTTATTGGTAATAGTGGATCACCTAACCCATTATGTAGAGGCATTCCCTACAGCAAGGGCAACAGCACAAACAGTGATCAAGACCCTATTAGAGCAGATTATTCCCAGATATGGGGTCACAGAAACCATTGACTCAGACAGAGGTTCTCACTTTGCATCCAAAATAATTAAGGAAACCATGGCAATAATGGGAATACAATGGGATTATCACACCCCCTGGCACCCCCAAAGTTCGGGGAGAGTAGAAAGAATGAATGGGGAAATTAAAAAACAATTGACCAAACTCATGATTGAGACCAAACTGTCATGGGTAAAATGCCTACCATTAGCATTGCTAAATATCCGGACACAACCTAGATCGGATATGGGAATATCTCCGTTTGAAATGTTGTATGGAATGCCCTACAATATGGAGGAACCACAGGATCATCCAAAGTTGAGGGATCAGAATATGAATGTATACATTACCAGCCTAATGAAATATAGGGAAAATCTATGGAAAAAAGGAAGGTTAGCTCAGAGACCCCCACTAGATTTGAAACTTCACCAGGTGCAACCAGGAGATTGGGTAATGATAAAGTCCTGGAAAGAAGCAACCTTAGCCCCACAATGGGAGGGCCCTTACCTTGTATTGCTTACTACAGAAACTGCAATCAGAACAGCAGAGAAGGGATGGACCCATGCTAGCAGAATTAAAGGGCCAGTGAGCAAACCAACCCCCGAGTGGCAGGTGACAAGCAATCCCGGAGACCTGAAGTTAC
This sequence comes from Tachycineta bicolor, assembly GCA_025960845.1. NCBI lineage: Eukaryota > Metazoa > Chordata > Aves > Passeriformes > Hirundinidae > Tachycineta > Tachycineta bicolor. The sequence continues at coordinate 8,994 of JANEHK010001986.1, forward strand.
GGATCCAGAGAAGAGATTGTCAATGAATGGACACCGTGTAGAATATGCACCAGAACCACACTACACTGAAGAAAAACTAATTTGTAACTATGATGTTAAAATAAGGTGTAGAGACCCAGAGTGCAATTGTTATCCTTTTGTTTGTTATATTTGTAAAATCTGCAGGGACAGGTGGTGGAGTCATTGTAGGCAAGGAACCCCTCCTAGAGGAATTTGCAGCCCCTGCTGGGTACTGCAACGGAACATAACTGATTGGATTCTAAAATATAAAGTTAAACATGAGGGGTTAGTGAAAGAATCAGAAGAATGGTGGAGGATTTTTGCATTAGGGATTGAACCAAAATATTATTGTTATCACCCTAACGAACCCATCCCGTTCATAGTTGAGATTGTTGACTGCACCTGCCGCACACGCCTAAAGGGAATCCGGTGTGATACACCCCCGGTTAAATATCGGAACTGGGATTCCTACGTCAAGAGGCAACAGAATCATCCCCGGGGACCTCCTGAAGAATATCCCTGCTGCCGAGAAGATGGTACTCCTCGTGGCTCGAGGCAACCGAGTCGACGAGCGAGGCAGAGAGATAAAAAGTTGTGGAGGAAGGAACCCCCAGGGTGGGACAACAAAACAATATTCGGGGAATTGCCTCAAGAATGGGAATAGAAGCGAGGACCCTGGGCAGGGGGACAGGTTGCAGTCTATAAAATGGAAAAATCCTCAGATATGCTTCCATCCCTACGCCCCCAATGATGCTCGCCACTTGACCCAGCAGATTACTTTTCTTTTGTTAATGCTATACTTAGAAGGAGTTAATGCCGTAGATACTCTACCACACCAGCCCTTTAAATGGTCATTAACTCGATGGGAAAACTCTAAAATTCTCAAAGTCAATGTTACTGTGGGAGCTCCTTTCTTTAATGTGACCAATTGTGAACTAATGGGTCAAGACTGTACACCAGACAACCTACGCCGCTTCGGGTGGAATTCTAAAGCTACCTATTGGTGTCCCAGTTCAAACCCAGGGCAGGGATATTGCAATTTCCCTAATGAATATTATTGTGCTTATTGGGGGTGTGAAACTATTGCAATGGGATGGACACCTACAAGACAAGATAGATATCTTAAGGTAACCTGGGAACCACATGGGTGTGACCCACCCGGTTATGCCCTACATGGTAACGTATGGAAAAAAGGAAATTGTAGATCTCTAGGGGTCTTAATTCTGGAACACCAAGATCCTGGATGGGTAATAGGACGAACCTGGGGAGTAAGATATTGGCAACCTAGAACTGATAGCGGAAGCTTAATACTAATAAAAAAAGAACCAGTCCCACATGACCCAGAGAGTGTAGGACCAAACCCAGTACTGGTAATAGGGCAAAGCTGGACAAACATTACAAACAGCAGTGGATCGGGAGAATTAACAGTGCCTCAGGCTGATGCCCCTGAAGAAGCTTCTAAATATGGTACTCTGTGGAAAATTATGCAAGCTAGTTATGGCATTCTAAATAGAACAAACCCCGATTTAACAAGAGAATGCTGGCTTTGCTATAACATCCGACCTCCTTTTTATGAAGCCATTGGGGTAACAGCTAAAACAAGAAGAATAAATGGGACTAATCCAAAAGAATGCCTTTGGAAAAAAACTAAAGAAAGTACTCAAGGAGTAACGCTCTCTCAAGTAACCGGACAGGGACGGTGTGTAGGTACTGTTCCCCCTAATAGAGAACATTTGTGTAACATCACTGTGAA
>JANEHK010001989.1:0-10735 GCA_025960845.1 Tachycineta bicolor
AGCCTGGTCCTGGGAATTCTATCATCTGTTGGAGCGCCCAGGAATTCGGAGTTTCTTCGCTGCCCTGCTAGATTTTGGGTCAGCCCGAGTCCAGCTGCTGCGGCTTCTCCGACACTGCCCACGTTGCCTGCCAGGACACCCCCCTGCCTGCCGAGGACAATTCACCACTTCCAGCCGCTGCGGGTTCTCCAGCACTGCCCACTTTGCCTGCCAGGACACCCCCCCCTGCCTGCCGAGGACAATCCACCGCTTTCAGCTTCCAGCCATCAGCGCCGGAGCTCCCAGTGTTTGCCCTCGGGGTTCTTAGTTCTGTTTTACTGTTATTATAAGTGCTGTTGTTGTTTGTCTGTCCTGTTATATTTACTAGTAAAGGACTGTTATTCCTTCCCCATAGCTCTGACTGAGAAGTTTTTTTTTTAATCTTCCAAATTATAATAACACGGAGGGAAGGATTTGAATTCCTCATTTCCTAGAGAGGCCTGCCTCTCCTTAGCAGACACCTGTCTTTTTTCAAACCAAGTCAGATATTTGCACTCTGGCGGCTTTGTCCACCTGCTCGTTGTTGTGATGCTCTTCATTAGCCCGACTCTTGGACGCATGTGTATCCACGTGTCGGACCTTCACAGTCAGCTTCTCTACTCGGGCGGCCATGTCCTGCCAAATCTCAGCAGCCCAGATGGCTTTCCCTCTGTGCTGCCAGTTGGCCTTTTTCCAGTGATTCAGCCAACCCCACAGAGCATTAGCTACCATCCACGAGTTGGTGTAGAGATAGAGTCTTGGCCACTTCTCTCGTTCGGCAAGATCCAAAGCCAGCTGGATGGCTTTAAGCTCTGCAACTTGACTTGAACCACCTTGTCCCTCGGTAGCTTGTGCAACTCGTCGTGTGGGGCTCCATACTGCAGCTTTCCATTTCCGGTTAGTGCCTACAATTCAGCAGGAACCATCAGTGAAAAGGGCATATTATCTTTCAATCTCCCATGCTGCCTTTGCTGAGGCGTAGCGACCTGGTTCGGGAATGGCGCGGTGACCAATCCCAGGCTATAAGCTCACTGACACCAATGTGGTGGATGGCAAATGGCGTTTATTATCGGGTTGCATGGGGTTATAACACCTCTGTTTACCGCGTCACTTCCATCTGCTTACGTTATAAACTAGGTGTTGCTTGGCTAATTAAGGGGGCTAAACAACTAACTGTTGAGGGATGGGTTCTGTCAACTGTACAACGCGATATCTTCCAATCGCCTGTCCCTAAGCACCCACATTCCCCTCCACCCCCCCATGATTAAGTAAAAACTTGTAAAAGTAGAAATGTTATAAAAAAATGCAAAAGCTGTTAAAATTAGTATAATAGGATTCAAAAAGTGATATAACATGTTAGTAATAAGTGCACTTCAAAGCAATTGCTGGCGTTCAACAAATAAGATGTTGACTTTTTCTAAACGGCTCTTAACAAACAACACTAACTTGTTCAAAATGCAAGGCCCAAAAATCAACGTCAGGAATATTATGGTAAGAGGGCCTATTAAGGTGGAAACAAGGGTGGCCAGCCATGGGGACTGATTGAACCATGACTCGAACCATCCTTGTTGGGCCTCTCTCTCTCTCTTTTTCTCTGGGCCAGTCTTTCTCTCAGTTCAGCCATGGAGTCTCGCACGACTCCGGTATGGTCTGCATAAAAACAGCATTCTTCTCTCAAGGCAGCACACAGGCCTCCTTGCTGCATGAGCAAGAGGTCCAGTCCTCACCTGTTCTGAAGGACGACTTCTGAAAGTGAGGAGACAGATTTCTATAGAGAGGAGATGGATTTTTCAGTTCTTAACAAGTCCTTGTCAATGGTCATTTGCAGCTGATAATGTCCTCGCTGTTGGGTCACAAGAGCGGAAACATCTGTGGCTGTACCGGCAGCTCCTAGGCCAAGGAGCATTGCAATGGTTATACCTGTTATTATTTCTCTTTTGTGGAGCTGGATGGTTTCTTCTAAAAAGTGATACATTTCCTCTTCTTGGTGATACAGGACTCTAGGAACAATCAGAACTTGGACACAAAAGTCAGCAAGGTTATTGAATTTACCAAGGTACACACAGGGGGTTATTCCAGATTGTTGACAAACCCACATTCCTGGTACGAACGGGACCGCCCTCGTATCAGTCTTTTGGCTAGGTTGGATGAACTCAGTACAGATATTGCCCATCTGCCTTGCTAAGGTTACATTGCCAAAGCACTTGCCTCGGCCTGTGACTTGACTCAGAGTAATTTCCCTCTGGGGGTGTCCCACCTACAGTGGTGCGGATTATTCACTGCTGAATATTCGAAAGGAACATCAAAGGCAATGCCCTCATAAAAAGGGGGTTCTGTATTATAACATACACAAAGACACTGTTGTTGCTTGGATCTCACCGGTGCAGGATCTTTGGGTGCTGTCGAGCTGCTCGGTGGTTGGTCACTTTCTTCTGGTACCGGAGTGTACGCATCACGGGGGTGTCCAATGATCCAGTCCTGCAAATGAGACCTCACAATTTTCATTAGTTCTATTCTGAAGGTCTAGTTTGATCAACTTAAGTGGACACCATTTTATTCTGCCATCTTCTTTAACAGCTGCGTACCCTCGCCCTGTGAGCACTAGTCTCCAACCTTGTTCCCATTCCCCCAGTTCATTTTTAATCACAACGTGTGGGCCTTCCTCTAATGCTCGGGTTGCCCAGTGTCTCTGGGATGGGCTGTTTGTCTCATCTCCCCATGGGAACTGATTTAGTGCTAACAGAGCAGTTGCTAGTAGGTGTGCCTGGTCTCCCGGGGGAATGGAACTGGTAAAGCCCTCTGGTTTTGCCAGTACTTCTAATTTGGCTTTCAGGGTTTGATTTGTTCGCTCAACAATGGCCTGCCCAATGCTATTGTACTGGATGATCCCCTATTTAGCAACAAATGCCTGGCTCGATTTTGAAACAAAATTTGGGCCATTGTCTGTCTTAACCTGCTTTGGAATGCCAAGCCACGCCATGGCTGTCAGCCAATGTTGAATGGTTGCCTTGGAGTCAGTTTTTAGGTGTTGTGTGGCTACAATCACTCCACTATATGTATCTACAGTCACTGCAAGCCATGCTCGGGGTTTTAGCAACTGACATAGGGTAAAGTCTGTTTGCCATATTTCTGAGGCTTTGAGGCCTCTGGGGTTGACTCTGCTGGACCACAGTGGTGATTTTTGGCAGTGGGGGCATGTGGCTACAACGTGTTTTGTGTCAGCGGTTGAGATCCCACATTTTTTCGCTAGTGCTTTGGCTCCGATGTGAAGAGACTCACGTAGCTGACGGGCATCTCTCAGCGTCCACAGTCCTTTTGCAGCGGCGTCTGCCTTGTCGTTGCCGATTTGAAAGAATCCTTTGACTGGATTGTGGCTATTAACGTGGATGACAGATATGGTGCCTTTTCATGAAAAGAGTGCTTCTTAAGCATCATAGCCACTGTGGGCACTGCCACGCCGGGCCCTGACATTGCTAGGCAGAGCCTGGCCACAAATATAGAGTCAGTTACGATGCTGAGGTGCTCTTCAGGGAGTAGGCCACACACCAGTACTACAGCGGCTGTTTCGAGTTGTTGAACTGAGAGCGTGGGATTGGTGTTTTGATGCAATTCCACTGTTCTCCTGACTGCCACACTGCTGCTGCAGTTGAGGTTAGCGACGATGCTTCTGTGAGGATCGTTGGTCCTGGCCGCGGTCGGTCGACGATTTTTGGTGTGAGATCAATGTCGACGATAGCAAGCAGCTGGGTCCAAGGGGATTTTGCTGCATAGTGAATCTCTCCTCCAAAACCAGCAAGGGCTATGGCCAGATGCTCTGATATCGTTGTCGATTGCATGGAAAGCTGCTTGCGGAAGGGCAAGTATATCTTGGCAGGTTCAATGCCTAAGTGCTTCAGGGCAAGTTTCCTGCCTTTCATGACGAGGCTGCTAAGACACTCAATTCCCGGGGAAAATGCACGTGACGGTTTTCTTAAGACTACCCATTGTATTGGTTGGCTTTATCAGGGGACCCTTGGGCCAGCGCTCCTACTCCCCCTTTTTCGGTAAAGTGGACGTATAAATCAATTGGTGCGTCTGCGTCCCATCTGCTGAGCGTGCTCACTGACATTTGCTGTTTGATAAAATCGAATGAGCTTGTCGCTTCTGGTGTCAGAGTTTTCTGCTCCCATGAGTTTTTCCCCCTCAAAAGGTCATTTAGGGCGTCCATGACCTCGGGAGGAATCAGGACGATGTTGCAGAGCCATTGTAAAGATCCTACCAGCTGCTGCATGTCATGGAGCGTCTTGATGTCTTGGTGGATTTTTATCTGCGGAGGGGTTATGTAGGAGCTTGAAATCCCCACTCCTAAAAAGGTTACACATGGTCCCTTTTTTATTTTTGCGCTTGCGATTTCAAAACCATTTGTTTTTAAGGTCTCTGAGACTGTTGACACTGCCCGGTCTACCTGGCTCGCTGATGGCGCGGCCATCAGGATGTCATCCATGTATTGAACAATGGTCACGGTCGAGTCGCTGTGTCAGACTGGCTCCAGTGCTCGGTCTACCGTGATCTGACAGATAGTAGGGGAGTTGACCATTCCTTGGGGCAATACTTTCCACTGGAAGCGCAGATTAGGCCACTGACTGTTCGGAAAGATGTTTGAAAAGGCAAACCGCTCTTTGTCTTCATCATGCAGGGGTATGGAAAAGGAACAGTCTTTAATGTCAAGCACTGCACAGGGCTGCCCTTTTGGTATCATTGAGTTCATGAGCAGCAAGGTTTGCACAGGGCCCATTGGTTGAATTTTCTTATTTACCTCACGCAGGTCATGGAGAAGGCAAAACCCCTCACCACTCCGTTTGGGTACTACAAAAACTGGCATGTTCCATGGGCTAGTGGAAGGCTCTACATGACCTCTCTGTAATTCACGATCGACTAGCTTAAGAAGAGCATCTATTCGAGGCTTTGACAGGGGCCACTGCTCGACCCACACTGGGTCGGATGACTTCCATGTCAGCTTGATCAGTGGGGGTGGGTATGCTGCAGTGGCCCTTATGGTAAATTTGTCACCATGGCTTTTAAAAGGGCTAACACGTCTCTTCCTAGCAAGGGTGGGACTATGGACATGACATATGGGAAGAGGGTGATGGTATTCTCTGTTCCTTTTTCAGTGTGAAGTGTAATTGTTATTAAGTGGGCACTCTTCCGAGCTCGGCTTAATCCTCCGACTCCACCCACCACGGGTGCGTCTTCTAATTTCCAATGTAGGGGCCAATTTGTCTCAGAAACAACAGTAACATCCGCTCCGGTATCAATCAAAAAGGGGACACTGATGGCAATGTTGTCTAAAATATCAAAGCGAGTACAGATCCCCCATACTGCTGGTGGGTTGTCACACTTTACTGCCAAGGCCACCCAGGGGTCTTGTCCCCAGGGGATGGTCCCTGCTGTTCCTGGGATAGGGACAGGTACGGCTGGATCGCCGATTGTGCCATAAAGTTGGTTGCTTCTCACGGGGGAAAAGGGTTCGGGAGTGCCTTACCCCATTTGGGGTTTGCATAGCTGGGCCGCTTCACGTCCCAAGCGAGAGAGGGCTGTGTGCAGCCCGATTACCCTCTCCCCTTCCCGTTTCCCTGGTTCTTAGATCTACATTCTTTGGCAAAATGCCCCTTCTTTCCACATGCCCAGCACGGCCCCCTAGGTCGTGACTGGTGCGGGGGGACTTCTGTTGATGGGTGCCCTGACTGGGGGCAATTCATCGCAACGTGGCCTGCCTGGCCGCATTTAAAGCATGCCGTTACACTAGTTATTGCAGTACGGACGGCTGCCTGGATTGGGGCTAAATGTTCTTCTTTCGCGACATGCCTGATCATGTCTGCGATATTGGACCCGGGTGGTAATGACCGTAAAATGTCCTTGGTGGCTGAATTGCATTGTTGGCGCAAACACTCTGCTAACACAGGGCCTTTTGCTTCTGAGGGCAAAGCTGAGGAGTCAAGTGCTGCTTGAAGCCGGTCTACGAATTGTGTAAAACTTTCACTCTCACTTTGCTTCATTGTGGACCACGGCGATGGTTTAGCAATAACCATGGAAGCAGAGCAGATCGCTTCTCTCAGGGCACGGGTAGTTGTCATGACCTCGTGGGCCCGTAGGCCCTCGGCCTGTGCCTGGGGGGTGATCATGGTTGGGTCTGTGCCCATGAGACACTGCAGGCTGGAGCCGTGTAGCGGATGGTCTGCACCAGTTACTAAAGCTAGTTGCCTTGCACAATTGTCCTCCCACTCTTATTTAAAAAAGATCATCCCCGCCCCATCAAAAATTAATCTACAGGTTTATGTCAAATGGGAGCATGGCGTCCCCTCCGAAAATGCTATCAATGAGTGAGGAAACCATAGTCGAATTAATCCCTCTGTCCATGATTGCTTTAACAATTGCTTGTATATCTGTAGGATTCACTGGTGAGTACATTCTCTGGTTCCCTCCTTGCCCTCCCACTCGGACTGGAAACACCAGTGTGGCTGATGGGGCCCAGTCGCCGCATGCTATTTTTGTTTTCCTCCAATCCGTAAGCGGAGTTCGTTCCTTTTCTAACTTCCCCTCAACCCAAGTAGAAGCGTTGTGGTTACTGATTTTATATACTCTTACTTCCTCTTTGTCGGAGCCGGAGCCAGAGTCGGCTACGGACAACTTGCTAATTCACTCATCCCAGCTAGAGTCTGACTCAGAGCTGAAAGTCGACTGACTGGATGCTTCTGGGCTCCAGAGCCTTTTGGTTGGGCTCTGACCCCACCCCTTTCTCTTAGAGTTGGGTCTCTCCTTCCCCCTGGGCTTGCCCCGCCTCCTGCTGCGGGAGGGTCGTGTCTTAAAAGGATATGCTTTCAGGCAAGGGCTCTGATTAGCCTTAATTCCCCCTCTTAGTTTCCCCCCCTTCTCCTGCTTGGGCGTGTCCACGTTATCTAGCAGACTTCCTTTGTTCCCGTTGGCCATGTCCGCGCTATCTAACAGACCTTCTTTGTTCCCTCTGGCCATGTCTGTGTTATCTAACAGACCTTCTTTGTTCCCACCAGCCACATTCCTCCCCTCCCTTTGGGGCTCAGCACCATCTTGAGGCGCATAAGGCGGGGGTCTCTTCCTGGCACTTTCTGACTCTGATTTAACGGCAGCGCTTCTAGCCTCCTCTGCTAGCCTGCCCCAAAATGATTGTGCTTGCTCTTTTCCCTCAGTAAGTAGTTTTTGCTCCTGCGAGTCTTTGCACTCGGCAAGAACACTTTCATTCACAGTCTGACAACTTTCACTCACAGTCTGTCCATTTTCACTCACAATCTGACCACTTCCATGCACAGTCTGTGTTGTCGCCCGACGCCCAGCTGGGGTGTGATCCGCAAACAGTTTTGTGCGGCTTTCGAGGTCTCTTGCTCTCTCAGAGCCTTCTGCAAAGCCTGTACAAATTTTCCCCATAATTTCAGATTCTTCCCTAAGCCAGAGAACATTGTTTCCTTGGCCAGAGCTTTCGTACATTTATCCCATATTTCTGGGTGGCGAATGTCCACCGGTCTTTCTATGACCCCAATTTGCAAAAGCCTTGACACAGCGAGAGTAAAATCTTTTGATTTACAATCTATACCCCATTGCTTATGAATCTGAGATACAACCTTCATGAGAGCTTCCATCCTTCTTGCTGGTCCGGGAGCGTCCGCCCCACCAAGCTGGTCCAGCTGCTTGGCCGCCGTTCACCTGTCCAGGTGATTCCCGTTTTCCCAGACGATGTCCCAGGTTTCAGCACCACTTGCTGCCTTCACTGAGGCATAGCGACCTGGTTCAGGAACGGTGACCAACTCCCGGCCACTCGGGCCATCAGCTCACAGACACCAATGTGGTGGACGGCAAATGGTGTTATTAATGGGTTGCATGGGGTTATAAAACTTCGGTTCACCGCGTCTCTTCCGTCTGCTTGCGTCATAAACTAGGTGTTGCTGGCTAATTAAGGGGGGGCTAAAACGACTCTAACTGCCGTACAACACGAAATCTTCCAATCGCCTGTCCTTAATCACCCACAGTGGGGTGACTTTATTCAACATCAACATCAGTCTCTAAAACTAGCTGTCCAAATCCAGCTGTCCAAGGCCTTGCTCACTTTGAAATTTTAAATTGCACGTTTGAAAATCTTAACCCAGAAATTGTGCCACTTCAGAGAGAGCTGCCAACTGCAGCTGAAAGCAAAGCCACCGGTAATGCTAATGCATCCAGCAACCAGGGAGACAGAGGGTCCTCATGATCTGATCACCTGGGGTCGTGGCTATGCCTGCGTGTCCACTCCCTTAGGTTCCACGTGGGTGCCAGCCAAGTGGGTGAAACCTTTCATCCCTAAAACTGCAAAACCACCTGCAGAGGCCCCACAAGTGGCCAGTGCTGCCTGGAGGAGGAGAAAGCGCCGAACCTTCTCTTTCTAATTATCATTATTCCTTAACAGTGTTTTTCTAGACAGTTTGTTTCCACTACAGGTAATTTTTCTTCTGCAACTTTAAAGGTACTCAAGGTCCAAACTCTGAGCATGGGCCATGAACCGAGCCTTCCTCCTTCTTAATTTAATAAGAAAAGGGGAAATGTTGTAACGCATTAATTGGGTTTATATTGTGTTTCATCCGATTTGTAATCTGTGTCACGTGGTTTGTCCTTATTCAGATGTAATCCAACTCTAATCCACTCCCACTTCTCCCTGATTGGGTAGTGTCTTGTCCCTGCCTCTGGGCCCTGGCGCCTCGGCACTCTGGCACCGGTGAGCCATCGGGAAGAGCTCTAGCCAAGCAGGGCAGGACTCAAGAATAAAAGCTGTGCTAGAGAGCAGACTCTTTCCTTTGGCCATCGGTGGTCATCTAGTCTCATAAAGAAATAGCACACATCAGGAAGTTTCCATTTCCCTGATTCAGCCTGTTCTCCTCCTATCTTGTTGAATTCTTTTTCTCTGCTTTTCTCTGCTTCACTAAACTTTGGGATTCCCAATTTTCCCTCATCAGGAGTTAATATGAACATCATTCTTTCAGCTCCATTTTCTGCTGCATCCTCAGCTTCCTGATCTGCCAAATTATTTCCTCTTCTTTCTGGGGTCACTCCTCTTTGGTGTCCCTTAATGTGTACTATAGCTATTTCTTCTGGTAGTTTTAATGCCTCTAAAATCTCTAAAATGACTCCCTCATGTACTAATCCTTTTCCTCTTGAATTAAGTCATTCTCTTTCTTCCCAAATTTTCCAAAAGTATGTACTACTCCAAAAGCATACTTTGAATCAGTAGATATAGTTCCTTTCTTGTGTGCTAAAAATTCCAGTCCTTTTTTAGAGCATATAATTCATAGGTTTGAGCTGAGCAGTTTGAAGGTAATTTTCCTTTTTCAAACGTTTGCATGTTCTTTCCATCAACTCCTGCAAACCCTGACATTCTTTTTCCTTGTAGACATCTGGAGGAACCATCCACATAGATTATTTCCCCTTCTGAAAGGGGTTGTTCTTCAAGATCCTCTCAAACTTTTGTTTGGTGTTGGATAATTTCTAAACAATTATGTATTACGTTATCTACTGGACCAGGTGGCTGGGGCAGACAAATTCACCAGTGGGGCTGGGGTTGGGGTGTAGGCGGGGACCGGCGCAGCTGCCGCGGGCTGTGGCTGTGTCCTTCCACGCCTGGCAGGCGCTGGCTACTGGCTGGCTCAGATCTGCACAGCGGCCAAAGCGTTTCGGTCGGGGTTGCAAGCAGGCAAGCAACCTCTTCCTGTGGCTCTCGGTTCCCCACCGACAACTGGCCTCGATTGCGTCGTGACTGCGGCAGCAGACAAAAGGTCGAGTCTCTATCAGGCAAGTTTAATGACGGTTTATTAAAGTCAGAGTGGCGGGAGCTCGGCCACTCTTCAAACTGCCCAGAGAGAGCCCCTTTGAATTTCCCTCCCCGAACTTATAAACGGGGGAGGATTAAGGGGTGGCAACAACAGGTCAGCAAATCAGGGAATTCGGGGGGATAACAGGGGGTGTCCACTTTTAAACATCGGACCACTCAAAAGAGGGGAAAAGGGGATTTCCCAGGCACCAGCCTATCACTCAATGCCTCTCCTGGGACTTTCTCCAGTCCAGGGAGGGGTCCTGAAGTGACAGACAGGACACCCCAGAGCAGGGGGGAGAGGGGATTGACAAGGACAGGTGAGGGGGTGGGATGATTGACATAAAACAGCTTGCTATACAGCAAACTCAGAGGGGAGGAACCATTACAGAAAATGGGGGCACAGCGGAATGAACCGTAACAGAAAACTTCTTATAAAACTTACAAAATTAGTTAAGAACTTGATAAAACAATTCTTGCACCACCACAGTGGGCTGCGAGCCGGCACTCGAAATGGGAACCGGGGCAGGCGGGGCTGAAGCGGGACCCAGGACAGGGGCTTCGGCCGCAAACGGCGGGAGTGCAAGTGGGAACGGAGGGGGCAAAGCCTGCAAAGAATCCCACTGTTTGTCCTTCTTTTCTTCTTGTTCCTGTCCCTTCTCTTTTCCCTTTTCCTTTTCTTGTTTCATCTCGGCAGTTTCTGATACTTTAAAGATTTGTATTCTCCTAAAATCTCCTGTCCAACATGTGGCATATTCTCTTTCTTCAGGATTAAACGGTTCCTTTGAGTTTACAAATACATTTAGAGCTTGACAAATCCAATTTTCAAAAGAGCCGTATCTGGGCCAGTAAACGTGGTCAGAACTTATTTCC
>JANEHK010001990.1:0-10733 GCA_025960845.1 Tachycineta bicolor
GCCGTGCTCTCCGGGAGAACCGAACGCACTGAAAGTCCTTCCCCCCCATCCCCTAGGAGCCTCCCCTCTCTCCCAAAACTCAGCGATCAACCTCCTTTGTCCCCTTAAGCACCCTTAACTATCAGTACTTAAAAGTAACTCATGAGGGGGGGGGGGAAAAATTCTAAAACTTAACCCTCAACATTATCCACCCCGAATTTTTTCCCACACCAACATATTATAGTGAATTTAAACCTTTAAATAATATACATATATATACATGTGAAAATAAATACAGATACAGTCACAGTGTTCACCGGAAAACAAGGTCCCCTTGGGGTATGCAGCGGGTCTCTCCATCCTTTTGCATCACCCACCATGTGCAGCCAGGTCCCTGAGCGAAAACAACCCCACGAGCAGGACTGTCTTTGCTGGAGGCAGAATTAATCCAAACAGTTTTTCCCAGCATTCCTCTCATGTGTACCACTGGAACCTTATCTCCATCTCTTGTTCCCAGGGGCTCGGACTGGGCAGGGCCTGCTCAGTTGGTGGAACCTCGAGTGTTCACTAACCAGGTGGCCTTTGCTAAATTAATCTCCCAGTTCTTGAAAGTCCCCCCACCCAGTGCCTTCAAAGTGGTTTTAAGCAGGCCATTGCATCGTTCAACTTTCCCGGCTGCTGGTGCATGATAAGGAATATGGTACACCCACTCAATGCCATGTTCTCTAGCCCAGGTTTTTATAAGGCTGTTTTTGAAATGAGTCCCATTGTCAGACTCAATCCTCTCAGGGGTACCATGTCTCCACAGGATTTGCTTTTTAAGGCCCAGGATGGTGTTCCGGGCAGTAGCATGGGGCACAGGGTAGGTCTCCAGCCATCCAGTGGTGGCTTCTACCATGGTCAGCACGTAGCGCTTGCCTTGGCGGGTTTGGGGAAGGGTGATGTAGTCAATCTGCCAGGCTTCCCCGTACTTATACTTGGACCATCGCCCGCCATACCATAGGGGCTTCACCCGCTTGGCCTGTTTGATGGTAGCACATGTCTCACAGTCATGGATAACCTGAGAAATACTGTCTATGGTTAGATCCACCCCTCGGTCTCGTGCCCACTTATAGGTGGCATCTCTGCCCTGGTGACCTGAGGCATCATGGGCCCATCGAGCTAGGAACAACTCTCCCTTGTGTTGCCAATCTAAGTCTATCTTTGACACCTCTATCTTTGCAGCTTGATCTAGCTGCTCGTTGTTGAGGTGCTCCTCATTAGCCCGACTCTTGGGGACATGGGCATCTACATGACGGACTTTGACAGGTAGCTTCTCTACTCGAGTGGCAATGTCTTTCCACTCATCTGCAGCCCAGATTGGCTTTCCTTTACGCTGCCAATTGGCCTTTTTCCACCTGTCCAGCCAACCCCACAGAGCATTGGCCACCATCCACGAATCAGTGTAGAGGTAGAGCTTTGGCCACTTTTCTCTTTCAGCAATGTCCAGGGCCAGTTGAACAGCTTTGAGTTCAGCAAGTTGGCTTGACCTACCTTCTCCTTCAGTGGCTTGTGCAACCTGTCGTGTGGGGCTCCATACGGCTGCTTTCCACTTCCGGTTCATCCCTACGATGCGGCAGGAACCGTCAGTGAAAAGAGCATAGCGTGTTTCTTCTGCTGGCAGTTGGTTGTATGGTGGACCCTCTTCGGCACGTGTCACTTGTTCCTGCTCCTCTTCATCTGTGAGACCAAAGTTTTCACCTTCCGGCCAGTTTGTAATTATCTCCAAAATCCCAGGGCGATTTGGGTTTCCAATGCGGGCGCGCTGAGTGATGAGGGCAATCCATTTGCTCCACGTGGCGTCGGTGGCATGATGGGTGGAGGGAACCTTTCTTTTAAACATCCACCCCAGCACCGGTAGTCGAGGTGCCAACAGGAGTTGTGCTTCTGTGCCAATCACCTCTGAGGCAGCTTGAACTCCTTCATAGGCGGCCAAGATTTCCTTCTCTGTTGGAGTGTAGTTGGCTTCGGACCCTCTGTAGCTTCGGCTCCAGAATCCCAGTGGTCGGCCCCGAGTCTCCCCAGGCACCTTCTGCCAAAGGCTCCAGGACAGGCCATTGTTCCCGGCTGCTGAGTAGAGCACGTTCTTCACATCTGGTCCTTTCCTGACTGGGCCAAGGGCTACTGCATGAGCGATCTCCTGCTTGATCTGGGCAAAGGCTTGTTGCTGTTCAGGGCCCCAGTGGAAATCGTTCTTCTTGCGGGTGACCAGGTAGAGAGGGCTCACAATCTGGCTGTACTCAGGGATATGCATTCTCCAAAAACCTATGGCGCCTAGGAAAGCTTGTGTTTCCTTCTTGCTGGTCGGTGGAGACATTGCGGTGATCTTATTGATAACCTCAGTGGGAATCTGCCGCCGTCCATCTTGCCACTTTACTCCCAGGAACTGGATCTCTCGGGCAGGTCCCTTGACCTTGCTCTGCTTGATGGCAAAACCAGCTTTCAGGAGAATCTGGATGATCTTCTCTCCTTTCTCAAACACTTCCATTGCCGTGTTCCCCCACACAATGATGTCATCGATGTACTGTAGGTGCTCCGGAGCCTCACCCTTTTCCAATGCAGCCTGGATCAGTCCATGGCAGATGGTGGGGCTGTGTTTCCACCCCTGGGGCAGTCGGTTCCAGGTGTACTGCACGCCCCTCCACGTGAAGGCAAACTGAGGCCTGCATTCTGCAGCCAGAGGAATGGAGAAAAAGGCGTTAGCAATGTCAATGGTGGCGTACCATTTTGCTGCCTTGGACTCCAGCTCGTACTGGAGTTCCAGCATGTCCGGCACAGCAGCGCTCAATGGTGGAGTCACTTCGTTCAAGGCACGGTAGTCCACAGTCAATCTCCATTCTCCATCAGACTTGCGCACGGGCCAGATGGGGCTGTTGAAGGGTGAGTGGGTTTTGCTGACCACCCCTTGGCTCTCCAGCTCACGGATCATCTTGTGGATGGGGATCACAGCATCTCTAGTTGTCCGATACTGTCGGCGGTGCACCGTTGAGGTGGCAACTGGAACTCGTTGCTCTTCTACCTTTAAGAGTCCTACTGCAGATGGGTTCTTTGACAGTCCAGGCAAGCTATTTAATTTCTTAATGCCCTCTGCCTCCACAGCTGCTATTCCAAAAGCCCACCTGAGTCCTTTAGAGTCTTTGTAATAGCCATGCTGGAGGAAGTCTATGCCCAGAATACACGGGGCCCCTGAGCCAGTCACAATGGGATGTTTCTGCCACTCTTTCCCGGTCAGGCTCACCTCGGCTTCCAACAGAGTCAATTCCTGTGATCCCCCCGTCACCCCGGCAATGGAAATAGGTTCTGTCCCCACATATTCCGATGGTATCAGTGTACACTGCGAACCAGTATCAACTAAAGCTTCATATTTCTGTGGCTCTGATGTGCCAGGCCATCGGATCCACACTGTCCAATAAACCCGGTTTTCCCGTGCCTCTCCCTGGCTAGAGGCAGGGCCCCTCTTGCACCAGTCATTATTCCCTTCCTGGGCATACATGGTAGAGGTTCCTTCACAGGGATCTGACATATCCTCACTTCTATAATACCTGGCAGCTTGGTCATGCGATGTTGAGGCTACCTTCATCTTAGTGGAACCCCCTCGGTTAGTGTTTCTTTCCTTGAGCTCACGCACCCGTGCTGCCAGGGCAGAAGTGGGTTTCCCATGCCACCTTCCCATGTCTTCCCCATGGTCACTCAGAAAGAACCACAGGTCAGCTCGTGGGGTGTACCCTCTCTCTCTAGCTGGGGGCCGTTGAGCTCTGACTCTGGGGCCTGTAACTCGCACCGGTGCTACATAGGAACTGTTCCCCCTCATCTCCTCCCTCACCTCCCTTATCTCCTCTGTCACCTCCTCCATCTTCTCCCTGAGTTCCTTAGCCACAGCAGAGACCTGAGCCTGCATTGGGCCACTGATCATACTCTCATAATTTCTAAGCCTGTTGGCTACAGAACCCACTGTCTCTCGGTTGTTATCGGCATTAAAGGTTGCAATGAATGTGGCGTATTGAGATGGTCCTAGAGTTGCCAGATTCCACAGCATTTGCCCTGTGCACCTGACTTTGTCGGGATCATTATCATGCTGTCCACCCCTCCCAAAGAGTACCTCCAATACTGCCACTTCTCTCAGCTGTTGGATCCCTTCCTTAAGGGTCTTCCAGCGCATTCTATGATGGTGCTCCTGCATTCTGTCTCTGTGGACAAACCTCTCCCTTACACTCATTAAAAGCCGCTCCCAAAGGGAAAGGGGCCCTGGCTCCCTTACGAATACCTGATTCACACCTGAGTCCTGGGTCAAGGGTCCCAAATTCCTTGCCTCACTACTATCTAGTTGCACGCCTCTACCTATAAGGTCCTAGACCCGAACTAACCAGGCTGTATAAGCCTCCCGTCCCCGTCGTGCAAGATCTTTTTGCAGATTACGGAGACTTTCATATGTCAAGGACTCAGTGATGATCTCAACCTCTGATTCCTCCGCAGGTTGTGAGGGCCCTCCTTTCTTATCCTTGTTGCCTGGGTGCTCTGATTTCACCTTATACTTCTTTGTTTCCACAGGGGCCACTGCTGCTGGCTGTGGCTGCCCCTGTGGTTCAGCTGGAACCTGGACGGTTGTAACGTCTGTGGGTTCCGCTGCTGCACCATCAGACTCTCCTTTCTCGGGGCAGGGGGAGGGTTTCCCAGCTGCTGGGGCTAATGAGGCTACTACAGGGGCAAGGTACTCCCTCAGCATCTCACCTATCTCTTTCACCAAATCGGGGTGGTTTATTCCTGAGGCAGGCTGTGGGGCAGTATCAGGCTGTGGGGCAGGGTCAGGCTGTGGGACGGGCTCAGGCTGTGGGGCAGTATCCTTACAATCTAGGGGAGGTATCAGGGTGGTTATCCAGGTCAGTATCCCCTTATCTCTAAATGCTAAACAGAACAGGCATACCAGCAACACCAACCACTGTATGCTGTCATTAACATTTAGAGATTTGAACCCTTCAAACACTGGTGGGGTAGGTCCAAAGAGCTGGGTGAAAGGTTGTGAAAAAATTTCCCCTGGTGTCATTTCTTCGCAGTAGGTACCGTTGATAAAGTAACCCCCGAAACACACAGTTAGTGTATGATAGCCCTGAATCCATGTGCCTGCCTTCCAGAGGAAATTAAAAATCCACGATTTCCTCACTTCGTTAACCCATATAGCAAACTGGATAACAGCCACAGTAACCTTAGTCACAGGGCCCATGTTTAGAAAAGGGCCTGCAAATGGGATGAATACGGCCACACCCACATGCCACCCGTACCAGCTCAAGCTAGACCACATGATAGACAGTACATAACAATGTAGGCACTTAAGAACTGTTATTCCTTTTCTCTCCAATGCCCTCGTGCCCCACGATTTGGGCGCCAAATTCTGTCTTGGTTTGAAAAAAAAGACAGGTGTCTGCTAAGGAGAGGCAGGCCTCTCTAGGAAATGAGGAATTCAAATCCTTCCCTCCGTGTTATTATAATTTGGAAGATTAAAAGAAAAAAAACTTTTCGGTCAGAGCTATGGGGAAGGAATAACAGTCCTTTACTAGTAAATATAACAGGACAAACAAACAACAGCACTTATAATAACAGTAAAACAGAACTAAGAACCCTGAGGGCAAACGCTGGAAGCTTCAGAGCTCCGGCGCTGACGGCTGGAAGCTGGAAGCGGTGGATTGTCCTCGGCAGGCAGGGGGGTGTCCTGGCACGCAAGGTGGGCAGTGCTGGAGCACCCGCAGTGGCTGGAAGCGGTGGATTGTCCTCGGCAGGCAGGGGGGGTGTCCTGGCACGCAAGGTGGGCAGTGCTGGAGAAACCCGCAGCGGCTGGTCTCGGGCTGACCTAGAATCCAGCAGGGCAACGAAGAAACTCCGAATTCCTGGGCGCTCCAACAGATGATAGAATTCCCAGGACCAGGCTCCTCCGCTAGCTGTGGACTTCAGGCAGCCCGCAGTCGCGCGACCGTGCTCCCCGGGAGAACCGAGAGCAATGAAAGTCCTTCCCCCTCTGCCCCCCAGGAGCCTCCTCTCTCTCCCAAAACTCAGCGATCAACCTCCTTTGTCCCCTTAAGCACCCTTAACTATCAGTACTTAAAAGTAACTCATGGGGGGGGGAAAATTCTAAAACTTAACCCTCAACACCAGCATTCAGCGGAATCTTTCCCTTCTTTCCCAATCACTCCTTTTGCCTGAGATTGACCCTTTTGGTGCAAAAAGAGCTTCCAGGGAAAGCCAAGTACATAACTCTCTCACTCTGGCCTGGGAAATCATAAGGAGGAACCCAAAACAATACTTGTAGATATCCTCCTCCTGACACCTGGTGTTTTTCCAACTTGTTTACTGGTAAAGATGTTTACTAAGAGGCTTTGGTCTGAAACAACCAATAATATCCATTGTACCAAAACACTGGATAAAAGAGCTTGTCTTTCAATAAACCTTTGCCATAATGCCCTCCGAAGAAATTGGAGTTTTACATATCGTTATCTGAGCCATCCCGAATCGTAATGATGCATGGTGACTCTGATGTTCCTTGCAGCCAAGAGCTGAAGAACAGAAATCTCCCTCTGCCTCCCCTATGAGAGGGAAGGAGTATTCCCCGTGCCTTCCTGGAGGAGGCTGCTCCCTTTGACCACAGGAAAGAGGACCCAGCCAAATAGAGTGGGTCTGGGACGGCACCCTGATGAAGCTAGAGTTCGGATCCCGGGACGAACCACTGTGTAATTGCAACTCTGCATACGCGAGCTGTCAGGGCACAGGTTTTTCCAAAAATGGGAAACTGAAGTTCCACTGAGGAACTGGCCCTCTAGATAGGACAGACTGTGCCTTCTGTGAAGACTTTCCTTCACCGACCGACTGGCAGCTGGGATTTCTCTGCATTGCGAGCGGCCGCAGAAGATTCTCTGCTGCCGACAGCTCCCTTCGCCTCCCCCGGCTCCCTCTGCTTCCATCTGCGGGATCAGGGCAAGCGTCTGCACCGCTGCCCTCCCTGCAAGCTCGGATGGTGCTCATGGTGTGTCCAGCCAGGCTTGTCACTGCCCGCAGCATCTGCCATTGCTGCCCCCTCACCTCGGCATTTCCAGCCCTGACCTCTGAAGACACGGGACCCTGGGTGCCTCCAGTGTGCTTCAGTTTTCCCTTGGAGAGCAGGCAGGCAGCTTGGGTTGCCTTGCCTTGGCTCCTCCTCCTTTCTCTGCATTGCAAATGACCGCAGAACAATTTCTGCTTCATCAGCCACTACAGATGGTGTGTACCCTGAGTTTATTGGATGCCAACCCACCTCAGATCCAGCTTGACTGTTTCGCAGACTCCGGGTGTTACATAATAACCCTTTCTTTTTCTGCATGGCTCACCACCTGGCCTTTGGCTGTGGGACCGGGTATCACAGGATCAGGAGGCCAAATACCGGTCTTTGTATGCCCACAGTCTGTCCTGGTCACGAACGCAGGAGGACAAACAGCGGTGGTGCGGCCCTGGGTGGCAGCAGTTCCATTCAGCCTTTGGGGGAAGGATTTGTTGACACCCTGGCACACAGGCTGCAGACCGCAAGGAGGCTGCTGGCCCAGGGAGGTGCTGGCAGAGAACGGGGTTTCAACTTGTGACTGTCTTGTAGTTTTCCTGTATTTGTCCTAATGTTAGTTATGTGATTTTAGGGCTTGTTTTACCATGCTTTTTCTTTGTTTGCTCCCTTCGCGGGTGTTTGGGGGCAGTGGAAGATGGAGATGCAGCCCAAAGAGGGCTGTGCTGAGTCTTCTCTGAGGCGGCAACGGCAGCGGCCGGATTCTTTCTCTGGCCCCTGCAGCGCCACGAAGGCTGCAGCAGTGGCAGGCAGCCAGGCTCTCTTCCTCTCTGTTAGGAAAATTAATCCACGAACACCAGAGGTTTATGTCCAAAAAGGAGACAGAGGAGTTCTTTTACTTTATTCGAATAAAGGGAGAGGCCATGGGGCATTTCCCCTGGGGTGTCTCAGTTTTTCGGAGGATGCAGCCTCCTTTTTATCCTAATTTCCCGGCTGCATTTCCCTCTCTCTTTCTCCACTGGCTGAGGTACTTGAGAGGTACAGACTTCCCGAATGCCTGATTCCCCTTTTAATGTATAACCTCCCCTGCTCATTTTTAATTTTTATGGGATTCATGGGTTTTTCCCCATTGTTGCTTTCATCTTTCAATATTCAGTTTCATTTACAAACAAACCTATGGTTTGTTTGTAAAGGCAAATTTCTTCTTTTCCATTCATCAATCAGTAGAATCCTTCCCATTGTTTCACTTATCTCTCAGTGCTAGTTTTATCTACCAGCAAACCCAGGGCTTGTTTGTAAAGACAAATCTTGTCATTACTCTCAATCACTCCTCTTTTATTTTTAATAATTGTCTTTACAAATTTTAGTTATCATTGACAATTTTCTGGTTTGGGGTCTTTTTTGATTTTGCAATTATTTGCAGTGACATCAATTTCTGTCCTTTTGTAGCCATCTCTGGATCAGTAGGCATGGCTACTACCTGCATCCCTTTGATCACATGTTGAATAAGCTGTACTAAGCAAGGGATCATGCATGGTAAAAAGATAAGAGTTGCTATCACACATAAGAGGAAGAAAAGCATTTGTTTAACCCATAGTCCACCGGGTAACCACAAAAACATGTCCCATTCCCATCCTTTCCATGTTTGGACCGGTACATGAGCTAACTTTCTTATTTCTTTCGTAAATTGTTTCACTACTTTTCCATTGTCATCTATTTGCAAACAGCGGTTTGAGTCATTTAATTTGCCACACACTCATCCTTCTTCTACTAATGAATAATCTAATACCATCCGATGTTGGAATATTGCATTTCTCATCTGAGTAGATTGAGATGACAGAGCTGGCAGATGAGCTTGCTAAGCCACTCTCCATCATCTACGATCAGTCTTGGCTCACTGGTGAGGTTCCGGATGACTGGAAGCTGGCCAATGTGACACCCATTCACAAAAAGGGTGCAAAGGAGGATCCTGGTAATTATAGACCAGTCAGTCTGACCTCAGTACCTTGCAAGATAATGGAACAGTTTATACTGTCTCATCACACAGAATTTGCAGGATGGCCAGGGTCTCAGGCCCAGCCAGCATGGGTTTAGGAGAGGTAGGTCATGTTTGACCAACCTGATCTCCTTTTATGACCAGGTGACCCGCCTGGTGGATGCAGGGAAGGCTGTGGATGTTGTCTATTAGGACTTCAGCAAAGCCTTTGACACTGTCTCCCACAGCATACTCCTGGATAAGCTGGCAGCTCGTGGCTTGGACAGGAGCACTCTGTGCTGGGTTAGGAATTGGTTGTATGGCCGGGCTCAGAGAGTGGTGGTGAATGGTGCTGCATCCAGCTGGCGGCCAGTCACCAGTGGTGTCCCTCAGGGGTCTGTGCTGGGGCCAGCTCTGTTCAATATTTTTATTGATGACATGGATGAAGGCATGGAGTCTTTCACTAGTAAATTTGCAGATGACACTAAGCTGGGAGTGTTTGTTGACCTGTTGGAAGGACGAAGGGCTTTGCAGAAAGACGTGGAACGGTTGAGCAGATGGTCAGGGTCTAACAAGATGAAGTTTAATAAGTCCAAGTGCCAAGTCCTGCACTTTGGCCACAATAACCCCCTGCAACGTTATAGGCTGGGGACGGTGTGGCTGGACAGTGCCCCGGAGGAAAGGGACCTGGGGGTACTGGTCGACAGCCAGCTGAACATGAGCCAGCAGTGTGCCCAGGTGGCCAAGAGGGCCAATGGCATCCTGGCCTGTATCAGGAATGGTGTGGCCAGCAGGAGCAGGGAGGTCATTCTTCCCCTGTACTTGGCACTGCTGAGGCCACACCTTGAGTGCTGTGTCCAGTTCTGGGCCCCTCAGTTTAGGAAGGACGTTGAGATGCTTGAGCGCGTCCAGAGGAGGGCAACGAGGCTGGTGAGGGGTTTGGAGCACAAGCCGTATGAAGAACGAGTGAGGGAACTGGGGTTGTTTAGCCTGGAGAAAAGGAGACTCAAAGGTGACCTTATCACTCTCTACAACTTCCTGAAGGGTGGCTGTGGTCAGCTGGGGGTTGGTCTTTCTTCAGGCAACAACAGACAGAACAAGAGGGGACAGTCTCAAGCTGCGACAAGGGAGATATAGGCTGGATATTAGGAAAAAGTTTTTCATGGAAAGAGTGATAAAGTACTGGAATGGTGTCTTGGTTTGAAAAAAAGACAGGTGTTTGCTATGGAGAGGCAGGCCTCTCTAGGAAATGAGGAATTCAAATCCTTCCCTCCGTATTATTATAATTTGGAAGATTAAAAAGAAAACTTTTTGGTCAGAGCTATGGGGAAGGAATAACAGTCCTTTACTAGTAAATATAACAGGACAAACAAACAACAGCACTTATAAAAACAGTAAAAAAAAAAACAGAACTAAGAACCCCGAGGGCAAACGCTGGAAGCTCCGGCGCTGACGGCTGGAAGCTGGAAGCTGGTCTGTCCTCGGGCAAGCAGGGCGGTGTCCTGGCAGGCAAGGTGGGCAGCGCTGGAGAAAGCCGCAGCGGCTGGTCTCGGGCTGACCTAGAATCCAGCAGGGCAACGAAGAAACTCCGAATTCCTGGGCGCTCCAACAAATGATAGAATTCCCAGGACCAGGCTCCTCCGCTAGCTGTGGACTTCAGGCAGCTCTCCGTCGTGCGGCCGTGCTCTCCGGGAGAACCGAACGCACTGAAAGTCCTTCCCCCCC
>JANEHK010001992.1:0-10728 GCA_025960845.1 Tachycineta bicolor
CTGCTCGCTCCCTGCCCGCTCCGTGCCCAGGTGAGCTCTGCCTCAGGTGAGCTCTGTCCCAGCTGAGTTCTGTCCCAGCTGAGCTCTGTCCCAGGTGAGCCCTGCTCGCTCCCTGCCCTCCCTGTGCCCAGGTGAGCTCTGTCCCAGCTGAGCCCTGCCCACTCCCTGCCCGCCCGCGCACCGATGTTTCTGCGTGCCCTGCGCTCCCTGCAGCTGCTGGCAGAGCCTGGCCGTGCTGTGCCGTAGAACACGACGGGAGCTGCCCCTGCCGGTCTGTCATGTCGGGGTAAAGGAGGTTTCCTTCTCCATTCTTCCTTCTTCCCCCTTTCCTTCGAGCCCTCATAGGAAAATGTATGCTGCATTTGGGGATGCGGGTCCGGATTTGGGGGACCCCAGAAAGGGATAGCCCCCAAAGAGCAGCCGTGTGCTCACACTGAACACGCTGGAGCTCCTGAGCTCAGCCTGGGAGCTCTGGGGGACCCCGAGGAGCTGTGTGAGAGGAGGCACCTGGACTGATGTGGAATTGGGCTCTCGGTGATGCATTGTCATGTCAGGCCTTTACACGGGGAACATGAAGCTGAGTGCTCAGTTCTTAGTGAGGAGCTGGCAGCTGCTCCCCTCTCCTGGCACAAACTCCTCTCCCTCCTGTTTCCAGGGCTCCTACCTGGCCCAGCGCTCCCTCCGTGATGGAAAGGGTCAGTAACGCTGCCCAAGTGCTCACAGGGGGAGGAAAGCTCTGCTTTGCCTTTATTCTGAAGACAGGCCCACCCTGGCTCTGCATCTCTGATCTCAGATGCGTTTGTTGTAAGCAGCCTACCTCTCATCTGTTCAGTGGGATGTTTTATTAGCTGTGTGCGTCCGGGCTGTTTTGGAGTCTCCAAAAGCAGGCAGCTTGATAGGGAGCCTGTGTTTCCTTGTGTTTCGAAGGTAAACCACCAGTAATCTCCCAGTAACTGGTACAGATCATTTCTTAATGCAAATGGAGAGAAGTTAATAACACATGAGCCATTGTTTTGTTTCCAAACACAGACTCAGCTGAAGGGGCTTATAGGAGAGAGGGGATCGAATTCAAGCCTTCAGTTTTATATATTTCTTTTTGTTTTCCTTTGAACACGTTGTAGGAGAAGTGACCAGGCATTCAACCTACACCCAGCCTGCCTGGAGCAGCCCTGGATAAAGAATCCTTCACCCAGTGCACCAGAGAAGGCTTTGGTAAGAGGAATTGGAGTTAAAAGAATTGCATGCCACTGAAAATGGAGCTGGGATCTTCCCCTCGGTGATGTGATAGGTGTTGTACCTCCACAGGGGAGCGGCTGAGGTGCAGGACTCTCCTCGTCTGGAATATTGCAGCGCTGCCCTGCAATATTCTCACTGAGAGCAGGGAGCCCACTGTCCCCCCGAGCTGAGTGACCACTGACCACCAGCTGGGCTTGGCACGCAGCTGTGCCACCGGCAGGACCGCTGGCCTCTCTCGCAGGACTCTTGCCCTGTGGTTTTGGGGTGATTTTTGCCCGTTTTGCTGTTTTACAGAAAGCAGCTCGTTCTGCTCGTGCTCCTCTCAGTTCTGCTTTGTTCTCAGCCACCTGCAGCTCGGGGCAAAGGTGTTGTCCCATTTCCCCAGCCCGGCCAGGGAGGGGTGGCAGTGCTGGGAGGAGTCCCAGCCCATCGGAGGGTGGAACTGCCCGAGAGCTCCGAGCTCCAGGAGCCTCTGCTCCTCCTCCCTGCCTCGGATCAGCCCTGGGAGCAGCAGGAGATCACCTGGGAACAGGACCGTGGACTCACCTGTGCCTCCAGATGGATCTCAGGGGCTGCTGCCAGCTGGATCCACTCGTGCCACAGCCCTGGAGGGCCCTGGTAAATCTCTCTCCTCTCTAGGGAGCGTCAGTTCATCTCTTAAGGGATGTTTCTGCCATGTGATTAATTAAAGAAAGGCAAGCAGGAGTTGTTAAGCTGTGTTTGGGGAATTTGGATGCTATGGGGAGCTTGGAGGAGAAGAATGCAACAATAACAGGGCTTGCTGAGCATTGCCAGGAGTCCAAGCCCAGAACCATTTCCTGGATGATTTGTGGGATAATACAGCACTAACCTGAGCACCTCTGGGAACACTAACCCCAAACTCAGGATCCTCATGTTGCAGGATTTGTGTCAGGCCAAAGGCAGAATTTATCAAGTGTGTATTTATCAAATGTTAGCTTTAAAAGGGATGGCTGTCTGTAGGGTTGAAGGTCAGGGGAGCTGGGTGTGCTTGGAGAAGCAAGGCCCTTCTCCTCCTGCCTGAAGGGGAAAGGTTGATGTCCCTGGGGAGAAGGAAGGGATTTCTTCTCATTCTGCCACCACCAAAGTGGTTTGGACTGGAATCATGGAATCATTTAGGCTCAGGCTGATTTTTCTCTGGGGTGGCAGTTCATCCTGGGGAGAGTAAAGGACTCACTTCAGACATCACCTAATTCCACGGCTCAGAACTAGAAAGGCTTGATGAGAACAGCCTGAATAAAAGACACTGAGCATCCTGGGGCGGTTTTGAAGTCAGCCTGGTTTAAGGCAGGCAGTGGAAGGAGTTGATTTCAACCTCAGTCTTTCTGAGGTGTGAAAACTGTGGCTTGGTCTTTTCCACTCAGACTTTCTCCTGTTGCTGGGTTTCACCCAGACATTTCACAGATGAAAATTCACCTTTGTTTTGCCTTACAACAGAAAATATTTGAAGCTTCTAGAGGCAGAGGATCTGTTTACATCTGGTTTTCAGTGGGAATTGCTCAGATCTTTAGTGAAACTGTGCAATCCTTCAGCTCCCAGCTCAGGGGCTGTGGCTGGGCTGGTCAGAGTGTAAAACTCCAATGCTGACAGCAGAAAGAAGACACAATGCAGGGAATGAACTGAAACAAATGTGCTTAGTTAAATGAGGCTTGTGCTATCACATTTTTCTGTGCTGACAAAGTGATTGCTGCAGATCTTACCTGACAGGACCTTTTACCTTTCTTGGAATGCAGAATTTCTGTAACAGGAGAGTTTTTCCGCCCTCCACACCCCTCAGCTCGTTGTTTTATGGTGATGGTGTGTTCACTGGCTAATTCACTGTTACGTGATCCACCAAACAGCTTTTTCCTGCTGCTCTGTCCCCCCTACAGTGAGATTTAGCAGGAGCTGGCATGCAGCCACCCCAGCAGACAGGGGTGAGTTGCTGGGGCTCCAGGTACAGCACCCCAGCAGTCAATGAGAAGTGAAACAGGTCACGTGTTACCTTTTCTCTAAAGAGAAAATCACCATTTTGGGGCAATTGGACCCTTAAATGGAAAATTCAACTGGATGTGCCCATGGAAACTTTGAGTGGCACCTCCTTAGGTTGTGCTTGTGGATTTATTTGTTTTCCCCTTTCCTAAAGCACTTGGGATTCTTAGAGGTAACAAGCAGCAGAGGGGAGCTAAAATGATTGGGAAAATTAAAAGCAGGGTCGTTATCTTGCTGCAAAGAAGTTCCCCAAAACATCTCTCCCTGGCCCTGTCATGCTTTTTTTCAGAGGCTCAAAGGAAAGTTTTACAGCTCCCAAACAGCAGTTGTGCAGCCTGGTCTGTCCCCCGAGGAGGATGAGAGATGAAGCAGGATCTTCCTCTTCTGTGCCAGATTGTTTTGCTCTCCCATGGCTGTGCTCGTCCCTGACCTGTTAATTGCCTTTGAGACAGTCTGCTTTGTCCTGATCCTGGTGGGAATGTTGGAGGGATGATGAATAAATGTGGCAAATCAGCTCCTTGCAGAGTGGGACAGTCTGCAGCACAGGCAGGTGGCTGCTGCTCTCAGCTCTTGGTTCTGGTCTTTTAGAATTGTTCGCTTTTTTCCTCGGGGTGAACAGGTCACAGTCCAGAAGTGATTTTGTAATGAATGGGTGCAGTCTGCAGGGGATGGAGCCTTGTGCCCTGGCTGGTGGGATGGGCACTCACAGCACGCTGTGCCACCCTCGTGTGCCCCCTGTGATGTCCCCACCTCTGCATGGCCACCCAGTGCGAGAGGAGCCACTGAACTTGGTGTGATTCTGGAAGAGACCCAGCAGTTTCGTCTTTAATCGCTGTGCGTCTTCTGTAAAAACACCTGCTCCCAGCCACTGACCATGCTGGGGACTTGGGGAGAGCCGGGAGTTTGGGGTTTGATATTCCAGCCTGAAGTGCTCACCCCTTTCCCTGCAGGATGGCAGGGCTCTGGGAGCTTGGGAGAGGAAATATAATCTCACTGTGAGCGAAGCAGGGTGAGAGCAACGAAGAACTGAGAGTCTCAGCTCGCTCCATCTTGCTATCCAAACACAAACCAGGTTCTGGAGCTTTTGGAGTTTGAAGCTCGGTGCATTGGGAGGGCAGCTGGAGGCTCAGATGTCTGAGAATCCCCAGGTGTGGTGTTCAGTGGATCCCTGACAGGAGCCAGAGGCTGATGGAAGCCGGGGGCCCCTCCTGGGCTCCACCTTTGCACTCAGGTGTTGCACAAGAGGCCCTTGGGCAATCCATCACCTGCTCCTGAGGCTGTGGGGAACAAGTTTCTTTGTCCTGAGGGCTGTCTTCCCACGTCTCCATGTGTGTCCAGGGCTGCAGGAACGCTGGATAACCCCAGACCTTGTGCACCCCGGGCTGCTGCAGCGTGTAACAGCAACGTTTCGGCACAGGTGAGTGTTGGTGCCTTTCTCCCTTGTGTTCCCAGGGAATTCTCGTTCTGTCCAGCCTCTGTGCCCCCTGTGCAGTGGTGTGAGCACAACAACAGTTGGAACAGCTTTGTATCTTGAGCTGTTCAGCATTTGGAAACACTTTACTGCTCCACGGTCTTGCCTGAGCGGTGGCGTGGGATACTTGGGATAAATACGGATTACAGACGAGTCAGCTGTGTTTATCTTGTTAATGCTGGTCATTTTTACAGGCCCTAAGCAAGATTCGGGGGTAAGGGATGGGATAACTGTGGATTTATGAGTTTGAGCCTCTTCTCCCTTGAAAGCTTTTTCTTAAGGACTGCTGCAGCTGCTTCAGGGTCCGTGTTTGTCCCCCAAGCGTGCGTGGATGAGGAGAGAGGAGGATTTCAGCGCCGCTGATGCCAGCTGTGAGTGTTTCTTTGGCAGTGTCTTAGCTGGTTGTTGTGAGCAGTAGTCGAGGAAGCAATCAGCAAGTATACTGCCCTAGAAGTGCTGCACATTGTTGGGCCTGCCCGACGCCCTGCCCGGGCTGCGGCGCTGCCGGGGTCTCGCAGGAGCTGGGGCTGGAGCCGGAGCGCCCCGGGGTGCCCGATGGCCGAGAGGAGAAGAGGAACGCGCTGCTGCAAGTCCTGTTCTTCCTGTGTCCTCCCCGAGTGCCTCTGCAGGGCTCTGCCCTGCCCTTTCCCTGGGGCAGAGTTGTTCTCTCGCTGCTTTGCACTTTTCTGTCCCGAATCGCTGCCGTGGAGCCGCTGGAGCGGGCTCTGGGGAAGCTGACGTGCACCGTGGCTTTTTTGCAGCTCGAGGCTCTCCCGATCACACCCCGTGAAGCACAGCCCGTGGCAGCCCTTCCCCTGCACGGTCTGCAGTAAAACAACACCCCAAACCCCTGCAATTTGGCCTTTTTTCCACCTACTAAATGTAAGAGGTGCAGCCCACACCTTGCTATTGCAGGTAATGAGAATATTAGAAAAGCATCACTGAGCAATTCCCGGAGGTCACTGCAGAGCAGCCTCGCTGCTTTCTGTGTAATTGCCCTTTCCAGAGCCCCTCCCAACCTGCCACCCCTCCCTCCGTGCTGGAGCCTGACCTGGTGGATCCTGTGATCAGGCCTTAAGTGTAATTTCTGATATTTGTTGGTGGCATGCTCCGTCTCACTGTGGAATCTACAATATTAATGTCTTCATGAGGGAATATCCCATATTAATCCCCTAATTTAAATTTGAAATTAATAACTGTCACAACACTTGGAGCATCTTTCAATCCATTGATTGCTGCTGGCTTGGTTTCAGCAGTGTCACTAATTACATTCTGCCTGCAAAAAAACCTCTCATTGCTGGCATTTTTTAATTTTATTTGGAGAGCTGCTGGCTGGGATCCTTGTGCCATCTCTGCAGCCTGACGACACTTTCTTATCTAATGGAACTGTTTAAAATGACTGAGCAGCTCTGCCTGCTGGAAGAAAATCCCCTGGGCTTGCTGAGGCTGTGTGGGTGCAAACCCTGCCCTGGGCTCCCTGGGGAGGGGGCAGGAGGGGCTCAGTCCCCACCCAGCAGCATTTCCAGGCTTTCCTCCATCCCCACCCCGAGCACACCAACAGCTGAGGGTTTGTTATCCCAGGAGCTGCCTCTTGCCTTGGTCTGCTTCAAGGAGGTTTCCACAGGACTGGGAATAAATTAAAACTGGCTTTCATCCCATTTATTTTCAGTTAGTGTGTCCAGAGGACGTGGAATTAACCAAAACCAGCTTTAATTCCCTCATTTTCAGTTGCTGCGGTGACAGGAGGGTGGCCCTGCCCCAGGCTGGCTCTTGCTGTGTGCCACACGTGGCTCCTGGAGCGGAGTGGAGCTGCTGCAACTCGGGGGGATGGGATGTCTGCCCCTCTAACCTCCCCTGCTGCTCCTTTTCCGTGGTAGATGTACGGAATGCATTTCCTTGTGGGCTTTTCACTTGACTCTTCTGAATCTCCTTGGACAAAGGTGTCTGGAGGGGGGCAGCTGCTGAGGGATGGTTCTGGAGGCTCTGAGTGATCGTTCTGGAACTTTCTGAGCAGCCCTGGGTGTCTCTCGCTATTAGTGCCTCTCCAAAGTGGAAGAGAAGGGGTTAACGAAGCCAGGGATTAGATCTTTCCTCTGTGCCAGGAGTACAAGAAATGTAGATTTTTGTTTTTGTCACATGCTCCAAAAAGCCACAAAGGACAAGCAGGAGGGTTCCCAGCTCCCAGGAGCCTTCCCCAGCCACGCTGCCCTGGCTTTGCTTCCAGCCCAGGCCCTGAGCCGAGGATCAGGTGATGACAGAAAAACGCTCCCAATCTCCTGGAAACGAAGAGCTCAGGTGCTGCTGAAGCTCCTGGCTGGCTTTTCCTCCAAGCTGTGCTGCAGTTCCAGGTCAGGTCTGTGTCTCGGGGCTGTTCTCTCCTGCCTGGGGTCTCACACCATCGCTGTGCCCCGTGCGTGGCTGTGCCAGGCTGTGCAGGATGAATTTCATCCTGCGTTCCTCCAGGATGTGTGTTTTAATTGTGTGTTTTAATTGTCCTCAGCCCTGAGAAGCTGATGAGTGTAAGAAGCAATTGTTCTGGCTTCCTTGCTTGGAATTAGCTGCACGGTGGTTTGAGATCTCGAACATTAAAGGGCTCTGGTTACTGCAGTACTCATCTGCTTTTTAACTCTTTTTTTTTTTACGGGTTCTATGAAACTGGACTCAACTTCTTCAGGCTCCTGCCTGGAAGTCTGAGCTGTGGGCGTGGCAGGCACAGAAAAAGGTGACCACGGTCCCGTTGGTGCTGTCAGAGGCTGCTCCTGTGGAGGAGCTGGTTAGAGCAGGACAGCGGGGACAGGGAGAGCCACCCTGGAGCCTGGCCGGCAGTGACCTCTTGTGGGTGTGAGGCTGTGCTGGGGACACTGACTGTGCTGGGGATACTGACTGTGCTGGGGACACCGGCTGGGGACACTGACTGGGGACACCGGCTGTGCTGGGGACAGTGTCTGTGCCGGGGACACTGGCTGTGCTGGGGACACCAGCTGGGGACAATGTCTGTGCTGGGGACACTGGCTGTGCTGGGGACACTGACTGGGGACACCGGCTGGGGACACTGACTGGGGACATGGGCTGTGCTGGGGACATTGACTGTGCTGGGGACACTGACTGTGCTGGGGACACTGGCTGTGCCGGGGACACTGACTGGGGACACTGGCTGTGCTGGGGACAGTGTCTGTGCCGGGGACACCGGCTGTGCTGGGGACACTGTGAGTCAGAGCTGTCATTCTACCTGTGGCCTTAAAGCGAGAGTGCTGAAGGCAGCTCGGATATGAGAAACCTTTCAGTTTGATGGAAAAACCCCTATAAAGGTGCAGAGGTTTTCCTTCCTCACACGTCTGTGCCCCAGCCAGGCTGTGACACTGGCTGAATGCTCTGGAGCAGCCCAGAGCTGGGCTTGGAGCATTTCAGAGTGAACAGAGCCAGAGCAGAACTTCTGCTCGTGTGCTGCCCCATGGAGCGTGTTCATCTCTGATCAAAGTGTGGCACTGAGCCCAGGGGAGCAGCAGGCGCTGTGAAGGCGCTGTCTGTGCTGTGCAGAGGTGCGCTGGGGTCTCAGCCCCCGATCATCACTAAAAAGCCCCATGGCATATGACCAGGTTCCCAGTTAATGGAGAACTGTGCCTCAGCCCAGCCTCCTACCCAGCTGCAAAGGCAAAGTAAAAACCCCTTGTTGAAGCCATTAAAAAAATTTTAAATTAAAAGGTTATATTAGTACATTCTGTCTCACAGTGGAGGTAAATTTATGTAGTTACAGCTCACCCAGTGCTTTGTAAGATGCAGAGTGCAGCCTGTGTGTCAGAAAGCTCTTTTAGCAGTTGGTGGGGTGAATTCCAGTCATTAAAAAAATTTTTCTGTGTCTTTTCACCAAATACCACATTGCTTTATCTCCCTATGCTGTAAAAAGCGTCTGAAGGTGAAATTCTGAAAGGAGAGTTTTCATTGTGTGCGTTGCTACATGACAAGCCACTTCCTTAGACTTTCATTCCTGAGCTACAGACAATGCTGCCTTTTGAAGCAAGATGTGTCTTTGGGCAGCTTCCAAGTATTTCTGTTCTCTGGGCAACTGCGATTCCTTGGGGCTGGAGGAGGAACGTGTGTTGAGGCAGAGACAGCTGCTCCTGCCCTGCAGTGAGGAGGTGACAACGCCAGGTGACAGGAACGCCACAGAGATGCTGAGTGTCTCACACGTGGAGGTGCCGAGAAAATGGGAGGTGATGGGAATCTTTAGTAAGAATTATTTATGAGCCTTTTGTCGCTCAGTTTTGAAGCACAAACTCTGAGGATGCCCCTGCTGTTTAGTGGTGTCTTCTGTGTGCAAACTTCGCTCGCTCCTGTTTTAGAAAACAGGGAGAGACCCGGCAGAAAATCCTCTGCCTGCCTTATTTGTGATTGTCAAGGCAAAAATCCGTGCCTCTGGTTTTTATTTCAACAATTTATGATGACCTGACAAGCCGGTGGTTTTTTTTGTTTTTTTGGTTTTTTGGTTTTTTTTCTGAATTGAGGAGAATGGGATATCACAGCCACAAGTTAGTGGAAATGCAAGTTCTGGATTTATCTCGGTTCTCTATCTGGCAAGATTTAATTAAGCTGTGTTGTGGAGCCACATCCTCACCCAAAATAAAAGCAGTACTCGCCAGGCAGGGTGTTTGGATGTCTGTGAGAGGTGGGGCTGGTGCTATAAAAGTGGGGAAAAGGGGAGCCGGGGCACAGGGAGGAAGCCAGGAACGTGTAAGAGCAGCAACTGGGAGCGCAGCCTTGACAAAGCTTTGTCTCGTGGGGGTTTTTGAGGGGTCAGCCGGTAGCTGAAGAAAGCCTGCAGCAATGATAAAGTTAAAAAAGCTCTTGGTGTCAGGTTGTGTGCGGGGGGGAAATGCAAGTTGCTGCAGCTTCCTTTTTCTATAAAGAACACGCAGAAGGCATCGCGCTCCAAAATAAATTCCTAGAAACGTAAAGCCTCTTGACCGAAGTTAACTGAGGGGTAATGACGGTACGTTGAAAGATCTTGTTTCAAAGGAAGCGACTGCTGTATAAATGTGCGTGTATAAACGTGTGTGAGTACAAATGTGTGTACAAACGTGTGTGTGTACAAACGTGTGTGTGTGTACAAACGTGTGCGTGTGTACTAACGTGTGTGTGTACAAACGTGTGTGTGTACAAACGTGTGTGTGTACAAACGTGTGTGTGTGTACAAACCCGGTGACTGGCTCGGCAGGGGAGCTGAGCCGTGCGCTGTCCTTGGGGAAGGAAGGAGGTGTGGATAGCGAAGGAAAGGAGCCGACACCAACCCGAGCGTGTATTCCTGTCTCGCTCCCTCCTGTCACGCTGCTCTCGGCTGCCGGAGCGGGATTTTTGATTGAAAGGAGAAAAAAAAAAGAGAGTTTTCTGTGCTGCTCCGTGCACCCCGGCGGAAGCGGCTCCCGATCCCTGTCCCGGTCCCAGTCCCGGTCCCGGTTCCGATCCCCGTCCCATCCCTGTCCCGGTACCGATCCCGATCCCTGGCCCATCCCATCCTGTCCCGTCCCTGTCCCGTCCCTGTCCCGGTCCCGTCCCGTCCCGCGCTTCGCTGCAGTCGGGGCCGGGCCGCTCTCACATGACAGCGGGGGCGGGCCGGGCCCCGCCGCTGCCGGGCTGCTCCTGCGGCTGCTGCCGAGCCTCCGCGGCCGGGCCGGGCTCCGCACACGGCGGGACGGGCACAGGGACACGGCGGTGCGGTCACTGCGGTGCGGACACTCCGGACACGGCGGTGCGGTCACTGCGGACAGCGCGCCCGTCCCGCGGGGCTGCATCGCGCTGTCCCCTCGCTCCTCTCCTCTGTCCCTCGCTGTCCCCCCGCTCCCCCCTCGCTCTATATCGCTGTCCCCCTGCTCTTTCCCCGCTGTCCCTCACTGTCCCTGCTGTCCTCTCGCTGTCCCCTCGCTTGTCCTCGCTGTCCCCACTCTCTCCCCGCTGTCCCCTCGCTGTCCCCACTCTCTCCCCGCTGTCCCCTCTCTGTCCCCTCTCTGTCCTCCCTCTCTCCCCACTCTGTCCCCTCG
>JANEHK010001993.1:0-10716 GCA_025960845.1 Tachycineta bicolor
CAGAACTCCCGCGGGTCATCCCGAATTCCCGGAGAATTCCAGAGGGTTCCTCAGTGGCTCAGGGATTTCCTGCCCTTGAGCATTCGTCGCAGGATCACGGCGATCCCGCCGGGAGTTCTGATCCGTTTGATCCAGCCGTGGGTCTTCTTCCGCTTCCAGTTGTTGGGCTGGTACTCGTTCCCTCGGGCCTTTCCACGGATTTGTTGGGAATTCCACGCCGGCACCGGGATGCGGCAGAGAACGGAGGAGTTGGAAGTCTTGGGAAGCGGCTCCAGAGGGTTTCGAAGCAGCGAGAAGGGAAAATCTCGCAGCAGGGGAAAGCTTGGGGAAAATTAGAGCAAGAACAAGGAGTGAGGAGAGGGAAATTTGGGATAAATTTGTAATTTTAAGGTTGGAATTTCCCCTCCCGGTACCTGCGACCCCCAACCCGCGCCCATACAGGACTGAACGCCGCCATTTTGCTCCGCCCGCTAACAACGCCGCTTCCCATTGGCTCCGTCCTCCCAGCCAATCACAGCCGGCGCTGCATGGGCTCATGGGGGTCGTAGTCCCCCTGGAGGGGGTCGTGGAGGAGTTACCATGGCAACAGCAACACTGCGGCCTTTTCGCCTCGGGGGCTGTCATTGTCGCCAAGGCTGTCGCGACAGGCCTCAAAGCCACTCTCAGTGCCTAAAAGGGCTCCCAGAGGGCTGGAGAGGGATTTGGGATAGGGGATGGAATTCCAGGACACAGGGAATGGCTTCACACTGGAAAATTTGGGAAGGAATTCCTGGCTGTGAGGGTGGGGAGACAATGGGATGGAATTGCCAGAGGAGCTGTGCCTGCTCCATCCCTGGAAGTGTCCAAGGAAAGGTCAGAGCCAGCTGGGACAGTGGAAGGTCCAAGATGGGACTGGATGGAGTTTAAGGTCCTTCCAAACCCAAACAATCCCAGGATTTTCCTTTTCTGGATCAATCCCAGCCCTATCCTAAAAGCAGGAACACCTCCAGGCTTTTCCCTCCTGGTTTTTGTGTCCCAGCTGGGATGAGGCTGAACCCTCGCAAACCTCAGTTCTGGGAAAATAAACCCAAAAGTCAGCCCTGGTTTGGTGTTTGGCCTTTTGTCCAAAGACGGCACGGACACCTGAGCCGGGACACGCTGGTGGCACTGCCACACCTGGGACACACTCATGGCACTGCCACACTCATGGCACTGTCGCGTGTGACACAACTGCAGCACTGTCACACTCGTGGCACTGCCACACCTGTGCCAGGTTTGTGGCACTGCCATCCCCACAGCCCTGCCTGTGGCACCCCACAACTACCACACTGACACCACCCCATCCCAAATGCCACCTCTGTCCCTGTCCCCATGTCCCTGTCCTGTGTCCCCAACCCTGTCCCCGTCCCTGTCCCCATCCGCATCCCGTGTCCCCATCCCTGTGTCCCTGTCCCTTGAACCCGTCCCTGTCCCTCTCCTTGTTCCTGTCCCCATGTCCCCATCCATGTCCCCATGTCCCGTGTCACCATCCCTGTCCCCATCCCCGTGTCCCTGTCCCCATGTCCCGTGTCCCTGTCCCCATCCCCATGTCCCCTGTCCCATGTCCCCATCCCTGTCCCCATCCCCGTGTCCCCTGTCCCATATCCCCATCCCTGTCCCCATCCCCTTGTCCCCATGTCCCGTGTCCCTGTCCCCATCCCCGTGTCCCTGTCCCCATCCCCGTGTCCCCTGTCCCATGTCCCCAACCCTGTCCCCATGTCCCGTGTCCCTGTCCCCATCCCCGTGTCCCCTGTCCCATGTCCCCAACCCTGTCCCCATCCCCGTGTCCCTGTCCCCGTCCCTGTCCCCGTGTCCCTCCGCTGCTGTCACTGGTTCTTCCCGGTGTCCATCAGCCCCAGGTCCCGCCTCCTTAGGAGGGATTTCGGAGCTTTCCATGGCGACAGCTCCAAGGACAAACCCCCCCGAGTCCCCATGGAGCGGGGGACAAGCGGCTGCGGCGCGGATGCCGGGATTTTCGGGGATTTCGGGAAAAATGGGAATTTTTTTGAGGGGATGCTGAGCGCAGCTGAAGAGATTCCCTCCCTCACGCCCTTCCAAAACGCCTGGAAAAAATCCGGATTTTAACCACCCTGCTCCCACCGCCTCGGGCATCGCCTGCTCTGCTTTTCCCATCGGGAATTCTACGGAATTCCAGGATTTTTATTAATTTTTTTTCGCCCCCATCCCGATCTCCGACAACCCTCGTCAATAAATGAGGTGAGCGGCGATTTTTACATTTTTTTTCCCCCCTCTGCGGTGCTGCGGGAATGTCCTGACGCCAAAGGGGGGCGGAAAATGACCCAAAAAATGCGAAAATTTTCCTATCGGGGAAAAAAAAAAAAAAAAAGGGGATGGGAAAGCGGCGGGTGGGGGTTGGATGTTGTAGAGGTTTTGAATAACCTGGATTTCTCCAGGTGCGCCAGGGAGGGAGGAGGGGAAGGAGGAGGAGGAGGAGGAAGGGAGGATTTATCCTGGAAATCCAACTTAAGGAAGAGCTGCCCTCGTGATGCAACGGCGGGGAAGGATTGCTGCGGGAGGGTCCCGAATCCCCTTGGAATTCTGACTGGAATTTCAGGAAAAGCTGCCCGTGGCCGGGGGAGAGCCTGGGCTGCCTCCAAAAGGCTGATTCCAAACCCTGATTCCAAACCTCGATTCCAAAGGCTGATTCCAGTGCCTGTCCCTTATCCCAAATTTCCATTCCAAAAGCTTCTTCCAAATCCTGCTTCCCAATCCCTGATCCCAAAGTCTCCTTCGAGTCCCGAGGTGTCCGTGCTTCCCGAAAGGGGGACAGGTGGCCTTGGGGGTGATTCCCTTTTCCTGCTCTGATCCTCAGGGATCTTCGCCTTTCCCTGCTCCCCTTTCCCAACCCTGGGCCATTCCCAGGTCCCCGAAGTGATTCCATGTCTCCTGTGCCAGCCCCGGTGTCAGGATCCCAGTGGAAGGATCCTGAGGCAGGATCCCGGGGTCGGATCCGTCAGCGGGATCCCTTTGGCTCCAGGATCCCTCTGTTGGATCCCTCTGTTGGATCCCTCACCGGATCCCTCGGCCGGATCCCGCCATTCCTGCCTCGTTGCCATCCCCGTTACATAACGGGCAACAAATTCCCGAAATCCCCAAATCCCGGGATCGGGATCGGCAGGATGCGGGATGAGGCCGGGAAGGGGGAATTGGGATAATCCCCCACTCCCGTCCCGTTTCCATGGCAACCGGCCTCATTCCCGCCTTCCCGCATCCATCCCGATCCTTTTCCAGCCTCCTCCCTCCCTGGATGCTCCCGCCCAGGCGGGGGAGGTGGAGACGGGAATCCGGGAATGAGGCCTGGGATGGGGCTGGATCCCCGGGATCTCCAATTCCCGCCGGGAGTGATCCCTGGAAGCGAAGGATTTGGTGATGCCAGAGGGATTTTCCAGCCTTAATTCCAGGGTTTCAGGGGGATTTCCTTGGGAAAAGGCAGATCACGGACGGGGATCTCCAGCCTGGGGGGATCCAAGCAGATCCAGCTTTTCCAGAGGGATCCTGCTGATGCCACAGGCGGAATCGTTCACTTCCCGAGCCCGGGAATGAGGCCTGGGATGGAGCTGGATCCCTGGAATCTCCAATCTCTGGGATCCTGCGGGAATGGGAACTGGGATCCTGACCCCACAGGAATGGGATCTGGGATCCTTTGGGATTGGGATCTGTGGTCCCGATCCCGCAGGATCAGCCCTCGGATCCCGCTCTCTTTTCCCGCTGCCATCAATAATTCACTGCCTTCGTTTTCCTGCATCCACAATTAACCCATTCCCAACCTCCATGCCCCCATTCCCACCAGCTTTTCCCAGAATAATTCCAACATCCAAAGATTTGAACTCCAGGAAGGAGCTTTGGGAACAGTCGTGACAATTCCACCCCCTCCATTCCTTATTTTATTTTGTTTTATTTTATTTTGTGGAAGGATTTTAATTACATTTTAATTCAATCCAATCCCTGCATTCCCACCTCAGATGCAACTTTCCGACCGGAGCTATGTTTATATTTCATGGGATAAATATTCATATTTAATGGCATAAATATTCATATTTAATGGAAGAAATCACTAATTCCCAGGGGTGATGCTTCCCTGTGCTCCACGTTTGTTGGAAAAAGGGAAATTTTTTGTTCTGAATGGGGTTTTTTTCCCTGTTTTTGTGTGGTTTTTGTTGTTGTTGTTGTTGTTGTTGCTGTTGTTGTTGTTGTTGTTGGGGTTTTTTTGGGTTTTTTTTGGTTTTTTTTTTTCCCTGCTCCCCAGTGCTAGAATTTGGGAAAAATCCCAATTCCCCACTTTTTTCCTGGGATCACAATTCTGACTGGCATCACCGACAGCTTCCTATTGCCACATCCAGCTGCCAGAATTGGGGCTGAATCTCTGTTTTCCATCTTTTCCCATGTTTTTTCCACATTTTTCCCCACATTTCCCCACATCGTTTTTCCCAATTTTCCCACGTTTGTCCCACATTTTTTTTCCTAATTTTCCCACGTTTGTCCCACATTTTTTTCCTAATTTTCCCACGTTTGTCCCACATTTTTTTTCCTAATTTTCCCACGTTTGTCCCACATTTTTTTTCCTAATTTTCCCACGTTTGTCCCACATTTTTTTTCTTAATTTTCCCACGTTTGTCCCACATTTTTTTTCCTAATTTTCCCACGTTTGTCCCACTTTTTTTTCCTTAATTTTCCCACTTCCCCCCCATTTCCCCCCCTCATTTTCTCACGCTTTCCCCCCATTTTCCCATGCTTTCCCCACATTTTTCCCCCCGCTTTTTCCCCTAATTTCCCCGCTCTCCCCGCAGGGATCGCCATGCTGACCACCCTCACCGACGGCTTCCTCTGCTGCCTGCTGGGCAAGAGCCCCAACGCCGTGGGGCCGCTGGACAGCGTTGAGTCCAGCGACGGCTTCACCTTCCTGGAGGTCAAGCCGGGCAGGATCCTGCGGATCCGCCACAGCGTTCCCAAGGACCGCGCGGAATTCCCGCGGGAGCCCGCCGAGGAGCCGCCGGGCCGCGGCGCCGTGCGCTGCAAGCGCCGCATCACGCTCTACCGCAACGGGCAGCTGCTGATCGAGAACCTGGGCGAGGCCGGGGCGCCGCGGCAGCGCAGCCCCGAGCCCGCCGAGCCCGAGGAGCCCGCCGCGGCTCCGCCGGGGAAGCGCCGCAAGCGCAAGCCCAAGAAGGTGGTGACGGTGGACTGCGAGAAGCGCATCACCAGCTGCCGGGGCACGCACGGCGACGTGGTGCTGTTCTTCATCCACGGCGTGGGCGGCTCGCTGGACATCTGGAAGGAGCAGCTGGAGTTCTTCTCCGGGCTGGGCTACGAGGTGGTGGCGCCGGACCTGGCGGGGCACGGCTGCAGCTCGGCGCCGCCCGTGGCCGCCGCCTACACCTTCTACGCGCTGGCCGAGGACATGAGGGTCGTGTTCAAGCGCTACGCCAAGAGGAGGAACATCCTCGTCGGGCATTCCTACGGGTAGGGACGGGGACGGGCCGGGATCGTCCTGGAAAACGGGGACGGCCACGGGTCCCGCGGTTCAGGGGTGTGGGGCTCATGTTTTGGGGGATTTGTCCCATTTTTATCCCATTTTTGGCCCATGCTTATCCCATTTTTATCTCATTTTTGTACCAGTTTTATCCCATTTATCTCACTTTTATCCCATTTTAATCCCATTTTTACCCGACTTTTATCCTATTTATCCCAATTTATCCCACTTTAATCTCATTTATCCCATTTCTATCCCATTTCTATCCCGTTTATCCCATTTCTATCCCATTTTTATCTCATTTTCTCCCATTTCTCCCATTTTTATCCCGTTTATGCCGGGATTCGGAGCTCCGGAGTGCCCCTGGGGTTCCTCTCGGTGCCCAGCTAATCCCGGCACAGGGCACTGTGGGGCAGGGGCTATAAATAGGGTAAAGCCGGGATTAGGGATCCTCCTTGGGCTCCGACTAACGCAGGAGGAGGAGCCGGAGCTGGCTCGGATCCGGGCGGGATCGCTCCGACAATTTCCACTGTCCCAGGTGCTCCAAGCCTGTCCAGGACACCTCCGAATAGAATTAAGAGAACTAATCAGATTAATAGAATTAATAGAATTATGTAATGATAATAAAGCCGACAACTACATTGTTACGTAGGCCTAAGCCGTGATTTTACAAACCTTTTCTTTTATACGGTTTTCACTTCCACGTAACCCCAAAATAATTATTTAAAGCCACTTATTAACACCAGTAGCATCATCAATGTGTTGAATATTATTGATATAACTAATATAATTTAAAATTATACGATAATAATTGCAACAACTACATCGTCATTTAGGCCTAGGCCATGATTTTACAAAGCTTTGCTTTGGTGCGGTTTTCACTTCCACGT
Organism: Tachycineta bicolor; assembly: GCA_025960845.1. NCBI lineage: Eukaryota > Metazoa > Chordata > Aves > Passeriformes > Hirundinidae > Tachycineta > Tachycineta bicolor. The sequence continues at coordinate 6,400 of JANEHK010001993.1, forward strand.
AACGGCAAAGTAATTTTCAGAAGGTAACCATGAATATAATTACTAATTCCGAATATAATTACTAATTCCACGCCGTGCCTCAGGGTGTCCTTCTGCACCTTCCTGGCGCACGAGTACCCGCACCTGGTGCACAAGGTGATCATGATCAACGGCGGCGGCCCCACGGCGCTGGAGCCCAGCCTGTGCTCCATCTTCAACCTGCCGCCGTGCGTGCTGCACTGCCTGTCCCCGTGCCTGGCCTGGAGCTTCCTCAAGTGGGTGCCGCCGGGAGCGCGGGGACGCGCGGGGACACGCGGGGACAGGCTGGGACAGACTGGGGACAGAGTGGGACAGACTGGGATAGACTGGGATAGACTGGGATAGACTGGGATAGACTGGGGACAGCACAGGACAGACTGGGATAGACTGGGACAGACTGGGACAGACTGGGACAGACTGGGATAGACTGGGATAGACTGGGATAGACTGGGGACAGACTGGGGACAGACTGGGGACAGACTGGGATAGACTGGGACAGACTGGGATAGACTGGGGACAGACTGGGGACAGTGTGGGGACAGCGCGGGACAGCAGGGACACGCTGGGACAGATGGGACAGATAGAGACAGACTGGGGACACCATGGGGACAGCCTGGGGAAAGCCAGGGACAGACTGGGGACAGACTGGGATAGACTGGGATAGACTGGGGATAGACTGGGGACAGACTGGGGACAGTGTGGGGACAGTGTGGGACACCCTGGGACAGCCTGGTATTGTCACTGTCACCCTGGGGACAGCTTGTGGGGTTGGGGTCATCCTGGTACCTCCAGGGGTCTCGTCCTGGCACTGCTCAGGGAGGGGACACCCTGGGGAGCTGGGGACTGCTGGCACCCCTCCGAGGCGTCACCCTGGGGTGACAAAGTGTGACGTTTTGGGGGTCTGGGGTGCTGGCCCTCGCTCCCAGCCCCGAATTTCGGGCTAAGCGCGCTGTCCCCCCGCGGCAGGGCCGGCTTTGCCCGCCAAGGTGCCAAAGAGAAGCAGCTGCTCAAGGAGGGCAACGCCTTCAACGTCTCGTCCTTCGTGCTGCGGGCCACCATGAGCGGCCAGTACTGGCCCGAGGGGGACGAGCTGTACCACGCCGAGCTGGCCGTGCCCGTGCTGCTGGTCCACGGCATGCACGACAAGTTCGTGCCCGTCGAGGAGGACCAGAGGATGGCAGAGGTACAGAAATCCCGCCCCGGAGAGGGGCTCGGGGGCTCGGCTGGATTTGGGGTTGGGTTTTTTGGATGGCGGCTGTGGGTGGAGGGAGGGGAAATGCTCTGGTGGCGAGGCTGGAGTGGGCAGGGACAGCTTGGGGTGTGACAGGGACAGGGACAGGGGCATGAGCACAGGACAACTCCCACTGGCCCGGGGTGCTCCAAGGGACACTGCCAGGGGAGTGACAGGGACATGGACAGGGACGAGGCAGGGACAGGGACAGGGACAGGGACAGGGACAGGGACAGGGACAGGGACGAGGCAGGGACAGGGGCAGGGAGGGGGACAGGGGCAGGGAGGGGGACAGGGACAGGGAGAGGGACAGGGACAGGGACAGCTCGCACTGTCCCAGGGTGCTCCAAACCCTGACCAGGGACACCTCCAGGGAGGGAGCAGTGACTCTGGGGGACTGGCATCTCCTGCCACCTTAGCAGGGAGGCCCATTCTGGCACTGCCACTCTGAGGGAGGGGACAGGGGGTGACTTTGGGGGGCTGGGGTCCCGTGCCACCCCTCAGGGTGTCACCCGATGGCTGTCCCTCCCCGCAGATCCTGCTGATCGCCTTCCTGAAGGTGATCGACGAGGGCAGCCACATGGTGATGCTGGAGTGCCCCGACACGGTGAACACGCTGCTGCACGAGTTCGTCCTCTGGGAGCCCGACACGCCCCGAGGCGACGGCGACGGCGACGGCGACGGCGACACCAAATGAGGGCCAGCGCCAGGCCGGGACACCGGGCCGCTCCCCCGGGAGAGGCGAGCGCACAGGGCTCGGCCACGGGCCCGGTTTGTGTCCATGGGCACGGAGCGAGGAGGCTCCCCCAGGCTGGGATGTGCAGCGCCGGGACAGGAGCGCGGAGAGGCGGCACGGCCGGTCCCCAACCCCGGGGACAGCGGGGACACGGCACGGCCGGTCCCCAAACCTGGACATGTCACAGCTGGTCCCCGGCCCGGCAGGACAGCAGGGACTCGGTACAGCCGGTCCCCAAGGCTGGGGACAGCGGGAAGATGGCACAGCTGGTCCCCAGACCCTGGACTTGCCACACTTGGTCCCGAAGGCTGGGGATGGCGGGGACACGACGTGGCCAGTCCCCAACCCTGGACATGGCACAGCCGGTCCCCAGACCCTGGACATGGCACACCTGATCTCCGGCCACCCCAGACACGTCACACCTGGTCCCCAACCCCTGGAGGACAGCGGGGACATGCCACACCTTGTCCTGGGACAAGACACATCTGGTCCCCAACCCCGGGGGACAGAGGGGACACGCCACCGCTGTCCCCAAACCCCGGACACGCCACCCTCTGTCCCCAAAACCCCGGACACGCCACCGCTGTCCCCAAACCCCGGACACGCCACCGCTGTCCCCAAATCCTGGACACGCCACCCCCTGTCCCCAAAACCCCGGACACGCCACCGCTGTCCCTCCCGCCGGCGCTGGAGCGGCTCCATCCCGGATTTTTGTGTCCCCATCGTTGTGACTCCCGCACGCAGCGACAGCTCCGGGGACACCGAGAGGAGGCGGCGACACGGGGGCGACACGGGGGGGACACGGAGGTGGCACCGGGCGACACGGGAGGGTCCCCGCAGGGATTTTTGGGGCGATTTTAGGGAGAATTGGGAGGCTCCTCCGCATTGGGATCCGCCCGGATTTGGGATTTCCCTGTGGGGTTCGGCAGCTCCTGCTGGGGTGAGGAGGAGGAGGATGAGGAGGATGAGGATGATTTTGATTCCGGGATGATGGTTTGGGGCTTTTCCGCGTGTCCCCGCTGCCACCATCGCTCCGAGGGCCCCTCGGGGCCACCCCCGCGCCTTTCCAGCGGCTCCGACCCCGGGATCCTCCCTCGGGATTGCCGGGATTCTCCCTCGGGATTGCCGGGATTCTCCGTGATGATTCCAGGGGATGATTCCCGGGGATTCCAGGAATTCGCGGTGATGATTCCGGCACGGATCCCGGCCGATCCCGTCCCTCCGGCTCAAATCCCGTCATTCCCACCCTTCCAGCCGGGCACCACCGGCGGAGCCGCCCGGGATGTCCCCGGTGCCACCCGCAGTGCCGGGAGGTGCCACCTGTCACCCCCCACCCCAAACCCCCGACATTTAAACCAAAGAAAGCGCCGACCCCACGGAAACCTCGCCCGTCTTTGTCCCCAGAGTGTCCCCAGGGTGTCCCCGGCCTGTCCCTGTGCCACACACGGGGCTGGCACTGCCACCGCTCCCAGGGGGCTCGGGGCACCCCGCATTGTCCCCACTGATGTCCCCAAGGTGTCCCCTGTGCCAGCCCTGCCCGCTGCTGTCTCATAATGAGAATTTTACCCTGGGCTCAGATTGTCCCCTGGCACCCCAAACCCGCCACCAAACGCCCCCCAAGACGCCAGGCGGCTGTGGGGTGACAGCTGTGTCCCCTCGTGCCACCTCCACCGCTGCCACCACCGTGTTCGTGTCACCCCTCCCAGTAAAGCCGTGCTGTGTCCCAGCCATGTCCGGTTCCGTGCTGGGGACGCGTCGGGGCGGGGACGGGACCCCAAAAATTCCTGGAAGGATTTGAAGGATTTAAAGGATTTATTGAGGGGAAAAGAAAAATGTTCTCAAAAAAAAAAAAAAAAAAAAAAAAAAAAAAAAAAAAAAAAAAAAAAAAAAAGCCACAGCCTGGGACGCTCGGTGTCACCCTGAGGCACTCGGTGTCACCCCGGGGTGCTCAGTGTCACCCCGGGGTGCTCAGGGCGGCCCGGGGATGTCCCCAGGGCGGAGCTGGTGCTCTCCCTCGGCCAGCAGCACGCTCATGGCGCGGTGCAGCAGCAGCACACCCAGGCGCCGGCGCCGCGGGCTCGGCCAGGCCGCGGCCACGCCGTAACACGGCCCCCGGCGGGCGTTGGTCAGGGTCTGCAGGCCTGGGAGGGACAGCGGGTCAAGGGGGCACCCACGGGGACAGCCCTGGGACCCCCCTGACTGTGCTGGAGGGTGGGAATGGGGGATTTAGGATTTGGGATTGATGATGGGGCTGAGAATGGGGCTCCGGGCTCTGTGGGGTTGGGACTGGGGCTGGGCACAGGCTCCGGGCTCTGTGGGGTGGCTCCCTGCCC